>PVJX010007409.1:0-71254 GCA_004027295.1 Dolichotis patagonum | reverse complement strand
GACTTCCTGGGGGTGAAGGGCAGGGCTACGGGCCCAAACAGACCTGGCCCAGATGCCGATCTCCAGGCAGTTCCTTGTGGATGAAGGGCGGGCCTACCAGCCCCAAAGAGTCGCGCCGAGATGCAGGTCTGCGCAGACTTTCGATCCAAAGAGCCCAGGCCACTCTACGGGTCCGAGAGTTTCGGGTCCCAAAGGGACAGCCTGAGATGCTGCTTCCTGGGAGACTTCCTGGGGGTGAAGGGCGGGGCTACGGGCCCAAACAGACCTGGCCCAGATGCCGATCTCCAGGCAGTTCCCTGAGGATGAAGGGCGTGCTTACCAGTCCCAAAGAGTCGCGCCGAGATGCAGGTCTGCGCAGAGGGTTTTCAGTATTTTGTACTAGCAACAAGAGGAAAGTAACCAAGATATCTGACCCCTCCTTCAAATGGCATCTGGCCAAGCAGCATTTCCAGTTGCCTGGACGGAGTCACTCACCAGCTGTTGTAGTGCACAGCACCCACTGTTCCATTCCACTGGTGCATTTCTCTCTGAGGCTTCTTCAGTCACCTGCCCTCACTGTGTCTCTGTAGTTGTGATCCTCCTGTCTCATGCCACAAGCCAGGCGCTGGGGAGAAAGTGCTGTGTGCTCTGCCTTTTTCTGCATCATGTCTGTCTTTTCACTTTCTCTGTGATCTCATTTTCCCTTCAGATTCTCCTTGGGTCCCAGGGTTCCATCTTCCTGCTTTTTTTTCCCCAGGTTTTTGTTTTCCAGTGTCTGGACTCCAAATCTTGGCAAGGTTCCTCTTAACATTTCATCTTCAAGATGATCTTTAGAACTACTTTTTATCCCCTTACCAAAATTCTTTTGTTGCTGTTAATCTTAAATTACTTTTGGGGAAAATTTATAACTTTACAGTTTTGACAATCCAAGACACTTGCATGCAACTCCTTTTATCCAGGTCTCCTTTTTATGTCTCTCCATAAAATTTTACAGTTTTTCTATATAGGTCAAAGCAGTATATCTTTTAGAAAACTATAAACCTTTACTTCCTAGGATTATAAAAGCTGTAAGTTGGATGGGGCTTAAAAATTGCCTTGCTCGCTGCCCCATCTGTTGCTGAGTCTCCCTCTTAGGCAACTAAAGATATGGGGTATATTTTGTTTTTTTCAAAAACATGATAATATTACACTATACATATTTTCTGTAGTTTGTGGTTTGAATGCCTGTTGTAGTTTAGCTCTAGGGTGCCCTGCCAAAGCCTCATACACTCAGAAGTGCCGCTTGTGGGAGGTGAGTGAATGGTGGAGGGGTGTGGAAACAACTTGCTCTTAGGAGGTGGGGCCTGGGGTATGACCTGGAGGGATGTGTTTTCCTCCCCAGCTCCTCCCTTCTCCTCCTGAATCCTGCCTGCCCTAATGTGAGCACCATTCCTTCACGACAAGGCTTTCTGCCATACTATTTCTACACTAAGCTTTCAAACATAGACTGAAACTCAGTGTCAAAATAAACTTCTCCTCCTTAAAGCTGCAGGTGTCAAGTGTTTTGTCCCAGCAATGAAAAAAGTGACTAAGATTTGAGTGCCAGAGTAGTGTGGTCATTGCTGTGACTGTTAGCTGAGTATTTGTTTTAAAAGCTTTTGGAAACGGTTCACAGGAAGAGTTTGGAAAGGTTTGAAGATGCTGGCTAGAGAAGCCCTAGATGGCTGTGAGCTCAGCTTGATGGGAGATTCTGGTGAGAACACACAAGACTAGAATGGTGGTAAAAATGCAGATGGTAACGATCAAACTTGGCAGTCTTCAGCTGGTAACAAGGACTCCACTGGCAATTGGACTTGAGACCACATATGTTATACTCTGGCAGAAAATTTGTCTACAATTTGTTTATGTCCTGACACTTTGTGGGAGGCTAAGATTAAGGGCAATATACTAACTAATCAGACAAATGAAATTCCAAGGCTAACCTAATGTTTGAGCTATGGCATGGGTACCATAGGGGGCTTTTAGTCAGCTCTACAGTGAGAATGAAGAGCAAATGGCAAAGTAGCTTCTATAAAGTTGAGGTGCACAAAGTTTTGGCCTAGAAAAACTTGGTTGCTACAAAGATTAGTATTAAAATGAAGCTAAGTAATTTGTATCAGAACACTAGGCTGATGCCTTGAGGGCAACCTAGGAATCAGCAAGATCCCAACCTTCCCAGGCTGAAAGGTGCAAAAGTGAAAAACTTTACTTTCAAAAAGAAACTCCCAGGTCACCTTGTTTGAGAAAGGTTGCATGGGGAATTGGTTCACAGTGCTCAGCCGTCTAGGCATTCAGTGGCCTATGCAACCATGATATAAAGGGTTCTGGCTGCTGCTCGAGTTGGTGGCAGATCTTATCATTATTCATGTGGGGCTGGTTTTTTGGGCATGAAAAATGTAAGAGTTGCAGGATCAGGGTTGTTTCCATCCAGATTTCAGAAGGACTGGAAGGTCAGGCAGTGTTCCCTAAAAAGTCAGTTTGTGAAGCCAAAAGTGCAGTGAGAACTCTGGGAAGGAGATGCTAGAAACATAGAATGTCCACTGAGGAGTACTATAGGCAGTAAGCAGAGTTACCCCAAGAGAACAGTCATGAGGGCTACAGCTGGTAATGCTATGGGGGTGGAACTGCCCAACTGGTAGAATTTCACAATTTCTTTCAGGTGCTGGACACACAGTTCAAGATTTAATATTTGCCTTTCTGGGTTTCCGTTTTGCTTTAATATCCTTTTTCCCCTTTTGGAATACAGATTTTACCCTATGCCAATGTATGTTGGCAGTTTTTAACTCTCTTTTTGATTTTTACAGGGGCATATAGCTAAGAGTTTCACCTGAGTCTCAGAGGAGACTTTGGACTTTTCAGCAATGTTGGAACTGTTAAAGAGTTTGGCTACTCTTAGAATTCTGCATAAAGAAATGTGTGTGAGTCTTTGAGGGGCTGGAAGAAGATTGTGGTTTAGATCTAGAAAGTGCCCCCAGGCCTCACATACTCAAAGGTGAGCTTGTGGGAGATAATTGGATAATGCGACCCTAACCTGACTTGCGGTTAGGGGTTGGAGCCTGATTAGAGGTGGGTCCCTGGGATGTGACTTGGAGGGGTATCTTCCTGCTCGGCTTCTTCCTTCTCTGTCTGCATCCTGGCCACCATGATGGGAGCAGCTTTCATCTCCAGCAGACCCTTCCATTTTGCTGTTTATGCAGTGAGCCAGCCTGCAAACCAAAATAAACCTCTCCTCCTTTAAGTGATAGGAGTTGAGTATATTGTGCCAACAAGGAAAGTGACTAAGACATAGTAAAATAATACAAAAAGATAGATAAATAGATCAATAGATAGATAGATAGAGATTCAATTTAATACATTTTAATCCTTGCACAGTACTCTATGGCTACATCATCACTTTATTATTCCTCTGTTGATGGATATGTAAGTCATTTCTATAGTTTTGTTATTATGAACAACTTGGCTCATGATCTTGAACTTTATTTTTTTATTATTATTTTAAAGGGGGTAAAATTAAACACAACAAACTGCGGAATAAGAAAGCTCAGATTTCAAAGCTAGACAACCAGGGATCTTCACTATCTATCATATTGTCTCTTGTTTTCTTCCAATTAGTTGTCCATATCTTCACATACAGAGAATTCATACAAAACAACATAGCTTCTCAAGAGATGTCCAGATCACTGGCTCCCACTTGCTAACGGGGGGTGGGGGGTGGGGGGTGAGATGTTTGATTCTCAGCCCACACCAGCAGGCTCACAGCCGCTCACCAGGGAGGGGAGTGGCCACTTGATTCCCAGCACCCCATGTCCCAGCATGGAGCGGGTCTCCGGAGACGCCAGTGTTTCCATGATCTTGAACTTTAAATCAGTCTCCAAAATTATAGAGCACTCAACCACTGCCTGATTAATCACCCTCCTCAAAAATGATGATGAGGTAGTTCAAAGCCTATTCAAAGAAAGGCATTTCTTCTGTCTTCCAGTGTCATTCAGTTCTGTTCAGCAAGTATATTTCGAGCATTCATTATGAGTGTACCCTAGCACACAATAAGTACTAGAATTTTCTTTTACGTTTTGAAGTTTTAGATTTTAATGTAATGGAGCACCCGGAATGGGAAGTACAGAATTAAGTGGAATGTCTGTGGGTCCCACACATGTGCAGCTTGCCTCACTACCCAGAATGGTACCTTTGTTAAAGCTGACACACTGTGATGATTCAGAGTCCATCACCCACATTAACTTCAGCACCACAAACAAATCTATGGAGTCAGTAATACCGTACCATGGACTGTTTTGAAATGGAGCTCCAAGGAAAATTAGCAGTCCCAGGTCTTCAATCCCTTAATCCCCACATTAAAATATGGGTCATTACCTTATGGTACCCATCTGTTTATAATCCCCAGGTGATTCTTTGTTCATTAGTTCACTAAACCAGGCAGCAGATTCCCAAATAATTTGGATAACCTCTTCAATTTGTTTTGACAGTCAGTGTGCTTTTGCACATGTCTCTTTTTCTGTGGAAAATGCTGGCTAATCCAGGGATTCCCAAAGGAAGATTCTAAGAATTCAAGTGCATGTAATTTGCAGTGGGGAATGAGCTCAGAATACTCCAGTTGGGAAATACAGAAGCAAGATAAAGAAGGAAGGAAGCCAGTTGTGTCAGTCAGCTTTCTATTTCTGTAGCAAATACCTGAGACAAATTACAAGAGGAAAGGAAACTCTCTGGAAGGCTGGCGCAGGAAGATTGCAAGTTCTAGCCCATAGTGAGCTATATACTGACTTAGACCATATGTCAAAATTTAAAAGGAAAATGAAAATGGGTTGGGGACATAGGGCTTCAATCCCTAGTATTAATTAAGTAAGTAAGTATGTAAATTTTCTTTTGGTTCACAGATTTGGAGGTTTCAGATTGCATTTGTTTCTTGGGTTCACAGTGGCACAGCAGTACATCATGATGAGAGTGCATGCCAGAGAAGGCCCATTAGTCATGGCAAGGACACAAACAAAGTGCTCCACAGTCCCTTCAAGGCCATGACCCCCAGTAACCTAAGTACCTCCTGCAAGCCTCAGTTCCTAAAGACTCCACTGCCCCAACAGCCCTGTGGTGGGGACCAAGTCTTTAACACGCACGGGCCTTTGGGAGATGTTCAATATCCAAACTACAGCACCAGTGAAAGATGCATTAACAAATTAGTTACAAACAGGGGCAAATGGAGTGTAGGGGCCCCCATATACCTCTGCCTTTGAGCCAGTGATTATGGTCTGAAACTTGTATAAAAAGTGAGATATAAAAACCTTATTTTTCAACTTGTCTCATTGTCCCAGCAATGAGAAAGTAACTAAAACAGGGCCTCACTATGTTAGTGAGCTTCAAACTGCTGGGCTCAAGTGATCTTCCTGCCTCAGCCTCCCTACTAGCTAGGACTACATATATGGACTACTGAAGCTGGACATTTCTTAATAGAATTATAATAATTTTTAAACTCCTCAGGCTGCTCAAAGGGAATAATTTGAAGAAAATAGTTACAGTCCCAAAAAGAGGAAGGTTATTGGTTTAAGAGTGTTTAGCAGCCTGCATGCACTAAACAAAGGGAGTTTCCAGTTCTTTGAGCATTTTCTGAAGATCCAGGTTAGAGTTTAAGTGGTAGGTTGCCTTGAAGGGTCCTTTTAAATAACTTTTTCTTTATTAAACCAAATTATAATTATTGTGGCAAACACGTGAAAGCAGAGACAAGGGAAAGACCCACTGCTGCCATGGAAGGGGCCAATGATAATCTAGGTTCTTGTGGATGGCGAGGGAAATACTGCCCAGTACACACACGACAGAAAGTAGTAAGCTTCTACATTTACTGATGACAACCAGGAACTGTGCTCGGGGCAAGTCCATGCCAACAGCGGGTAAACACAGACAGAAAAGGTGCTGAGGGTATAGAAAAATACCACACACACAGGTCATGGCACACAAAAGTAGCAACAGGAACAGCTACAGCGGTTGGGAGAATCAGCCTTTTAGAATTCAAAGGCCAGGTCCTCCTGTAGGCCCTTCCCCTCTTGTCTAGGTGTGATTGATACGAGAGATTCACACAGTGCTGAGTCATGGTAGGGCTCTCGACATGCGTGCTTGCATTCTGATTTACAGCCCCCCAAACCACAAGAAATTAATCTCTGTTGTTTTAAGCCACCAAATTTGTAATCTTGCGTGGCAGTCCCAGGACACTAATACATCCTCCCATCTCCTGCCAAGTGAGCCTTCCTGTCCTCACCACCAGCCTTGATCAAGTCCACACCAATCTCTCCTGAGCCCTTCATAAGCAACCCAGCCTCTTTCACCTCTACAGACGCTGGCCTTGAAGCACATCCCAGGCCCATCCTTGGCTCAGCAAAGTTTCCTGTTCTTCTGCCCTCGCAGGCTCTCCAAAGGGTGAAGCCTGACATAACATAGACCCAAGTGAAACAGTAGAAGTTGTCCAATGATAAAAATTATTCCAGTCCACTCAAAGATGAAAGAAATAAATCAGAAAAGAAAGTAGTTCAATCAGTTTGGGCTTAAAGCAACAAAATTTGCATTTAAAGTAACAAATCTGTTCCCGTGTTTGCAGACTCAAGCAGGGTCCGCACATAGCTGAGTTTGGGTCATCAGGACACCAGGAGCATTTCCTCATATTGAAAGTCCTCAAGGGCTCTGTCACGATGTACACAGATTCAGCATCTTGCTCACTACACTTTTTTGCTCTGAAAACCAAACGCTGTTCTGAAAGTTTGGTGCCCACTCCTTTGGCAGCTAAGCTGACCTGAAGTGACATACAGATATTTGTGTTCTATTTATTTATGTCACTTAGTATGTGACCATCATAGTTCATGACAGAAGTCCAGATGTGGTGACTGTAGGGTGCAGTCGCAAACCCTGCTCAGGGGATTAAATGGCCTGTGCACCAAACTGTCCTACTATTGAAAATTTCTCAGTTCCGAAATACACCAGGTCTCAGAATTGTGGACCTATCTGAGCAACCCCATTAGACAATTAGTTTATTCTCACCTTTTTACCCTCATAAAAGGTAAGTGCAGGAAATGTGCCACAGTGTGAACCTTTGGACCAATATTCATTTCCTTAAGACACATTCCTTGATAGTCCTTGAAATCAAAGAAAACTCTAGCATATGAAGGCTCTTGGCGCACATTTTCTACTTGTTTTCCGTAAGGGTTATACCCATTAACATGCCCTCAGCTGGCACCAAGTAACACTAGTTTTATTAATTTCACAAAGGACACTTTTATTTCTCCTTGCCTTTCACTCATGTGATTACTGGAGTTATTAGATGTACTTTTCAAAGAAGTCAATGAGTGTTTTAGTTTTTTAAGAACCGTCGACGCATAGCCTTGGTCTGATATCTACAGAAGCCGGGACGACCCTGCAGAGACTGAGGGGAGGGACCGACATCAGCCTGAGCCCAGGCATCTACCTGTGCCCTACAGCTGAGGTGGGAAGGTGTTTGCTTTTTGGAATTGTTTTTGTTTTAAAGAGAATAAAACCAAACAAAATAAAGCAGAATAAATCCAATCAAAACCAAATAATGAAAGCAATACAGAACTTCAAAACAAGATCATAGGGAATCAATAATGGTTACCACAATATATCTTGTTATCTTTAAAATAATTGCCCATACTATCAGACACAATATAATCAAACAAAATGAAACAGAATAAGACCAAGCAAAACAAAACAGTGAAAATGATACAGGACTTCCAAACAAGGGAAAAGAAATTAACAATGGCTACTATAATGCCTCTTGTTATCTCAAAACAGCTGTCAAGACCGGCAGACAGAGGCGTGTAAAATCACACCTGAAATTCTAAAAAGAGGATAACTGCAGTAAAGAAGCAGTCTAGTTCTTGTATTGTTTAGGAAAGTGTTTTCTTCAAGGCGCGCACTTGCCAGGCACTGTGCTGTAAAATGGAGAAAGTGCCTTTTTCAAGTATCTTCCCCCCAGAGGGCGCCCTTTGTCATCTCCACAAAGGAGCCTAGCTGAGGCCTGAGCTAGATCTTTGCTTTTCTAATTAATCTAAATTCTTTATATAGTAAAACTATTAAGTTTTTGTATATTATATTGTGCTGTCTTCCTTTCTTATTGATTTGTATTTATTCTATTCATAAATTATCTAAATATGTTCTATGTTGCTTTTCCTTAAGAAACCTTCATTCAGTTTTAAGTACCTTTCTTTTTCTACTTTTTGCTTCTGAATATACTTTGAGTGGTAAGATATGGAGAGAAATCTGACTCCGAAAACAGTTGTTATTATGTAGTTAATACTTGCCTCTGCTTCCAGCTTTTAAGTTCCATAAGGTCATAGCCTCGATAGCCTCTATTAGTCAGGATTCTCGATAGTAATAGAAACAGATTGTGGCTAACAAATATAAATAAAACTTAGTGAAAGATTTCTGGTACATTCACAGAATCAACAGGCAGACTGGGAACCAGACATGGAAAATGATGAGCAACTAAAGTGGGTTGTGGGCCGGGGATTTAGCTCAGTGGCTTAAGCACCTGCCTGGCAAGCATGAGGTCATGAGTTCGATCCCCAGTACCAATCAATCAATCAATCAATAAAGTGGGTTGTGTAGCGGAACACGACCAAGGTCAAGCCGTGGGGCAGTCTATCAGGGATTCTCTCTGGCCAATATTGGGCACTGGTGGGACAGCTGTGCTCCTGGCAAAACCCTGGCTGCTATGAGCAGTTTCTCAAGTGGCCTGAATTACCACTTTGTGTCCTCAAAATCAGTGTCTCAGGTGAGAGTTAGTTGGCCAGGCCAGGTCACACACCTGTGTCCCACCTGCCAGAAAGAAGGACCAGCTGGCCTCCCACTGAGTCTCACATAACAGGGATGCCTTCCCTGTGGACAAGGTTATGGGAATACTATGCAAGGAAAAAGTGATAAATGAGCACCAAAAAACCATACCATCATTTATTCCCCAAACTAGTGCAACATCTGCATGAAACTGGACACAAATCTTTGGAGGAAAACACAAATGATTAACGTTCTGCATCTTTAAGGAGATGGGAGGCCTCCATGTGACTGCTTTGGACTGACCACCAAAGTCACTGGAGCTGCTTCTCTCTAGCTACAACCAGCCTGTGTCACGTTGGCCACCAGGTTAAGCTCACTTCAGTCCCACTGAAGTGACATTAAGTGGACATCCTTAGACCCATTTCATCATGCAGACGTGAGGGTCCATGAGCTGAAATGCCATGTTCAGGGTCACACAGTGGAGAGGGAGATCCGGTTTAGGATCTCTTTCTGCCTTCTCTACTACATTGCCTCAGAAGCATATGATCATGTGCTGCACATCAAACCTCTGGGTGGTCAGAACTCTTCCTGCAATAGTGCCAGACAACAAGGCAGTTAAGATGCTGGCGTGACTCAGGAGTCTCAGCCACATCTGTTGAAACAGCCATGAGGACATAAGCCTTCTAACAGGTTCGACTTACCTCGTCAAGTTAACTTCCCTCCCAAGAAGCCAGGAAGCTGAACTGCTGGTCAGTGCATTCAAACCTCACTTTGCCTCTTCTCCCTCCTTCCCCAACTTGCCGGGAACATTGTACACCGTGCACCTGAAGATTTCCAGTGTGGTGCAGGAGAATGGCTTGCTGGTGGCCAGGGGACATGGTTCTTCTGTCTTCAGTTCACTCCCTAGCAGTGATAGGGCCTAACTCCGTAACTTAACCCCCAATAATCTTTCCTTGAGCTCACCACCAAAGGCAATAATGAGCTCTCTGATGGTACTTGCAATGGCGAAGGATGGTTCCAGGAAGAAATTACAACTGGAGCATGTCCTCCAGGACGTGCTGGGTTGTAAAGAAATCTGTTCAGGCCACGTGTGGTCTGTGGAGGGACTGCACCTAGATTCCTGAGAATAAGCATCTCTGCTGCATCATCCCTTTGTGTCCTGGAATGTCATTCTCAGGTAGGCAGTGGAACAAGAGCAAGTAAACAGAAAACTGCAGGACGAGAATCAAGAAACTAGGCAGAACAAAAAGACCTGTGCCAAAGCATCAGCACACAGAGATGAAAGTCACCTGGTCCCCCTAGGACCCCAAGAACACAAGACCCAAAAGTATGTGACCCTGGCCTTGCTCAACCTCATTTGCCTTGTGATTCCAACCCCTCAGTGAACTTGGGACACCATAACATTGCCACTGAAAACCGCACATGGTCAAAACCTCCCCTTCCAAATGAGTGGGCTGTGTCAGGGACCCTTTGGGCCATAACTCCTGTCACTCCAGGAACTTAGAAGACCCAGGAGCTGCCCCCATTGGGACCGTGAGCTCTTCTCACTGGCCCACTACCCCCCTGTGGTGGACCTTGGCTTCCTTTCTTGCTGTTGTTGCTCCTTTTTAATAAACCTTACTCCTGCTCCTCTTCCTCCACATCCTGCTCAGCTCTATGTTGAGGACACAAAGACTCTGTAAACGACGCCCACAGATCCTGTACCTGATAACAGACTGGGCCTTGCCCGCAGCAGGGTGTGGTGGTAGGAACACAATCTCTCGGAGGGCAGCCTAGATTTGAACTCTTAACTATTCACTATCAGCCATGTGACCTCTTATTTAATGCTCTGTTTCCTCACCAGTAAAGCAGGAATGACAGTACATACCTCACATCTGTGGGGCCGCTGGAAAAGTGTGAGATAGTGAGCCAGGGATGGGACATATGCTGTGCTTAGTTACTGGCGACCTTTGGGACGAGCTGAATTCAATGCCCCTCTCCTGAGTCGTTTTAGGTACCAGCATCCCATATGGCCCTGCGTGTGAATATATGAATAATTCTTTCTGGAGGTCATTTTCCTCCTTGGAAAAGATGTGTTTAAGAGGGGGCACAGAGAAGAGACCTGGAAAGGAACCACCTCTCTTTTGTAACTGTGTGAGAAATTTGGACGGGGTGGCTTATAAACAACAGAAATGTGTTTGTCAGAGCTCTCACGGCTAAGAAGTCCGAGATCAAGAGGCCTGTAGACTGTCTCCTGAGGGCTGCTTCATAGATGACCATCATTTTGCTACGTCCTCACATGGTGACAGGCGCATCAGTCTAGCTGAGACCCCATTACAAGGGCCTAACCCCACCCTCTAACATCATCACCCTGGGGCGTGGGTATCAACATAGGAATCAGAGGAGGGTACATTCAGTAGATAGTTAGCAATGACAAAATAGAAAAATCTACTCTGCCTGGCATTTTCAGCAGTATAGCATACTTCTTAAGAGCATGGATCCAGGGCTGTCCTCTGTTGTAGATAGAACAGTGCTGTCTCCTATGAAGGATATCCATGTCCCAACCCCAGAACCTGGGAAACATCACCAGACATGGCAAAGAGACTCTGCAGCTACGATTAAGCTGGAGACTTTGAGACAGAACCATTTTAACCTGGATTATCTTGGTGGACTCATTCTAATCAAGAGTCCTCACAAATAGGGAAACTTGCCAGCTGTGGTTGGGAAGAGACAGGACAAAGGAAGAGAGGTGAGGGAGACACCCTCACCTCTTGCAGCTTCCCTGGCTCTGAGGACGAAGGGAGGACGTGGGCCACCTCTGCAGAACAGGAAATCCCTCAGTTTCTGGCCAGCAAGGAAGTGCAGATCTTGTTCTCATATCTGAAACATTCCCCTTACACCTCCAAAAGGACTCGAGCCTTGCTGACACCTGATTTTAGCCCAGTGAGGCCTGTGATGGACTTGCGAGGTCACCAAAGTGTGTTGATTACACCGCTAAATTTATGGTACTTTGTCAGAACAAGAGAAAACAAATATACTCTGCCCTGCAACCTCATGAATGACAAGGCAGTGCAGTCCACTGGTTAGAACATGGATAGGGTAGGAACTTCAGTCCTACCCTAAGTGTGCCACCCACCCAATGTGTGACTTTCAACAACCCACTTAACTTCTCAGTCTCTTCATTTTCTCCTCCATTATAGGAACAATACAGCCACTCAAACCAATCAGGGTGAAAGAGCAAATTAAAATAAAATGAAACATTGTTACAGAGACCCAGTAATAACAAATCACAGGCAGAGTATCTTATCCAACATAGTTGGGACCAGAACAGAATTTGAGATTTTTTTATATAGGGGGATTTCAAAATACTTGTCCACACAGTGAGATACTACGGAGATGACACTAGGCTAAACACTAGGCCCATTTACTGTGTGCCTACGCCTTACACGCACAGCCTGGAGGCAATTTTACACAATGTGTTAGGTGCTTCTGCATTCCGACCATGACATGTCACGTGAATTTTCCATTTGTGGTGTCAGGTCAACACTCAGAAAGTTCCAGATTTTAGAGCATTTGGGATTTCAGATTTCCAAGACAGTGCTCCTCGATTTGCAGTTTAAAAAGAAAGACAAGAAGATCGGCTGTTGTGGGGCAGGCCAGGCCCTGGGGGTGTCCAAGCTCTGCCTCCCTGAAGCAGGTGGCTCGCAGGGTCACCCCTGCTGCTCCCACTGCAGACATCTGGGGTACAGATGCCCCCATGAAAAGCAGTGAGGGCATTCTGTTCACATTCCAGAGGAAGCGTTCAACCAGTGCTAGTAATTTTTTCCTCAGGTTCTTAGGAAACCTGTTATAGTTCAACCAAGAGTGATCACTCCCTGAATAGTCAATCCTTTCAGATCTTCTCTCTGATCTTCACAGCATAGCATGGTAGATAAAACCATGCCTGTTTTACAAGTAGGAAAACCACAACCAGGGAACATCAAAGCTCATCCATTTTACATTTAAAGGATCTCTCTCAAGTAAGTGGTATTCAAAAGCTAAAGAACAGACACAATTTAAGAACATAAATAATCCAAAAATAAGTAAGGAGGAAACTCCCCCGGGAGGTGGTGGAAGGAAGCGCTGCCTAAAGCCAGGACTTGGGCAAATCCCTTCGTCTGCAGAACGGGTATGCTGAGTACATGGCCTTCTTTCTAGCTCTAAGATTCTACTTGGAAAGATAAAGAGAAAACTATGCAAGTGGTGGTGGCAAGATGGGGGATTTAGAAAGCAAGAGTGGAGAAAACCCTTACTTACACAAGGAAACCCGTTCAGTCTCCTGCTGGTGCAGAAGACAAGCTGGGACCTGCCGTGGAGGCCACACCTGCTCCTCACATTCCTTCCCAGGCAGCGACTAAGGGAGGCAAAGCAGAGCGGGGGAGGTTGGGAGGGAGGAAGACCCTGGAGGTGGAGGCTGAAAAGCTCCACAGGTGGCTGGTCCCAGAGGGAGTTCCCACCGCAGCAGAGCCGGCTGAGTTTCAAAACGGCAACAAAAGAAAGGCGTCTGGCCGGTCACTGGCCACCTGGGCTAGGTGGGAGTCAAAGCCAGCGCTGTGAACCCTGGAGGACGGGGGTTCAGTTTAGTCAACCTCTTCAGGCCTGTGTTCCGGTGTGTGGGGTGGATACAGTTCAGAACACAAAACAGTTTCGGTGCAGCGAACTGTCAGGATTTGCCCGGACTGCTCATATCTCAATTACCTCATTTTATCTCGATAACAGTGAGACAGGGATTTGTAGTTTCATTTCACAGATGAGGGAAAAGGGTTGTCACGTGACAGCCTAGCCAACCACGCAACATTTTAACTCAGATCTCTTCAACACTCCACTATTTCCAGCAAGTCGGTGTCTCAGAGATCACATACATGGAAGTGCTTTTCCAACTCTGAGTGCTAAAGAGGACAGGTAGTCACAGCTTGACTCTGCACAGTCACTAGTGCAGAAATTTAAATCCGGAGAAACAGCTTGGGAAACAAATTCTCAAACTGTTCTCTCCACCAGTGGGAAGCCCTGCTAGGGATAACCCAAGGGCCTGGACCCCCTCCAAGGCGCTGGAAGTTGGTTTGTTTCCTCCCACAGGCCCATCCCCTGCAGTCTGAAGGCTGTTTCCAAATACTCTTAGAACAGCATTTTCAGCAGACAGGATAGTTCAAGAAACACTAGTGTGGACACGAAATGGTCACTTCTGAAAGAGTTAGAATTTAGGGGAGAAAAACAGTTGTGGAAATTAGAAGAGGCCAAAATGGTATAACTCTGGGTTTTCACAAATTCCATCTTCTCATTGGTGCCTTCCCCATGTTTTATTAAATTCACGTTTTTTAAAAAATCACAGCAGCATTATCAAAGTGGACATATATACAAACATTTTACAAAAGAAATCATTACTATTATCATCCATCATCAGGGTGAGCTGAGGAGGAGACTGTGCCGGACAGTGAGGCCTCAAAAACCCCTAAAATGTGTTCAGGCAGGGAGACAGGATTCTTTCTGGGGGACGCGACACAGAGTAAATGATGGTAGCTAGGCCTCCTACACCGGCTCTAGTAATGAGCTTCTCTCTTCCCGGGGATTCACGAGGGATCAAATCACTTAACCTAAAGCAGCGCCAGCGCCCTTCCCACATTGACTCCCACCACCTGCCAAGGACGCTGGGTTGCTGGAAACTTGCTGCTTATCGCTGACCCTGGGTCATCCTTCCCTAACTCAGTCCTGGTTCTTGGCTTTGTACCCAAAGAAAAGTGTGTCCCGCGAGATCCAAGTCAGAAAGCGGCGTGGCTGAGACCCGGATCCATCAAGCCCGCTGAGTGGGGAGCTGGACAAGGAGGCAGGGGCTTGGGAACACAAATGCCTCCCGCGGGCCAAGAAGGAAGCAGGTGCTCTCTGTGGTCTGGGACGCTTGTGCATCTGGTTCCCCAGTCGTCGGGGTCCCACCGGGCACCTATAAGCTTGGCTCCCTTCTCAACTCCCCCAACTCCTTGATCTCCACCTTTTTGTACTTCCCCGACCTCTTCCAGTTGGTGATCACCAGGATGACCACGCCGGCGACCAGGGCCACGGAAACCACCGCGATGACGGCGATGATGCCGGCCGTGAGGCGCCTCATGGTGAACTCGGGGGGCTCCTCGTCCAGGTAGTAGATGAGCGTGTGCTCCACGGGCAGGGGGCCCCCGCGCACCGGCACGCCCGCGCCGCGGTGGCCCGGGAACAGCGACTCGCCCTTGACGTCGCGCTCGAAGTAGTAGGCGGCGTCGCCGATGTCCACGTCGCCGGGCGCTTTCTGCGACGCGTTCTGGCGCAGCTCGATCTGGATGGTGGGCGAATCGTAGCGCACGGCGTGCAGGAAGGCGGCGCGCAGGCCGTAGCGCTGGCGGAACAGCTGCCGCAGCTCGGCGTCCAGGAAGGAGCGGTTGAGCGCGGCGTCCGGGCGGTGGCGCAGGTGGATGAGGATACGGTGCGTGCGCACCACGCTGGCACACTGCAGCCCCAGGCCGCCCTTGTCGGTGCGGCGCACGCCGACCGAGTTCACGCACCAGCACACCGACGTCCCGTTGCACTGGCGCGCCTTGAAGCGGCCCTCGCCGTCGCACTCCGGGTCGTATAAACCATCGTTGTCCACTATCGCCAGCGGCCCGGGCGACACCAGCGAGCGGCCCCGTGGAGGAGCGCGCGCGCGCGCCTGCAGCAGGAGACACTTGGCGGTGAGCGTGGAGCAGTCGAGCAGCGCGCCCGAGCCCAGAGCGCGGCACCGGCAGCTGCCGCCCGGGCCGTCGGGGCCGCAGACGCTCATCTTGTTGGTGGGGCAAGTGCAGTTGTGCTGCGCGCCCGCCGGGAGGGTCGCGGCGGACAGCGCCAGGAGTGCCAGGAGCGCAGTGAGACCCGGGGGCCTGGCCATGCTGCGGCGGGCTGGGGCGTCTGGCGCCGGCGGCTCCCGCGCGCTCTTAAGCCCTCGACGCGCCCGCCCGCTCGCCGCGGACGCGCTGGGGCATGTGGGTGCCACCCCCACGCCCAGTCCCACGGAGGGCGCAGCCTGCCCTGCGCGCCCGCGATAGGATCGGGGCCGGGGACGCTGCCCCGCCTCCTCCGACCGAGAGCCGCGAGGGACACCGATACTGCCCGGCCCCGGCCCCGCGGCGACGCCCGCCCGGCCCCGCCCGGCACCCCGCCGGGCTCCCGCGTTTCCCAGCGGCCGGGAGCTCTCGCCCTCTCGCTGCCCTGCGCCGTGTCTCCGAGCCCCTCCACTGCCCTCTTCCTCCCGCGGCCCTGCTGACACGGATGTTTCCCGAGCCTGCACTGTCGCGCCCTCTGCTTGTCTGGCGGCCGGCAGGCTCTCGTGGATGCAGCCCAGAGCCTGAGCTCGCCCAGCGCTGCTCCTTCAGAGTTCTGAGGGGTCGCAGCCATCTGACTGGCTGTTAGGGGACCTGAGGAAAAGTTGAGGAGCAGTTCTGTCAGCACATCGCGGGTGCAACCCGGATGGCCTGGTGTTCGGTGCATGAAAAGCTGTTAAACACTTCTTTTCCACCCGCGCAGACACAGCGTTTACGTCTGTGCGTAGAGGGATTGAAAAACGGAATTGAAAGAGCCGGCAGTCCGCGGGTTCTGAGTGCAGTGTGATTCCAAGAGGGAAAACTACTGCTTTCTCCTCTCAGCATCCATGTGAGCACCACGGGAAAGAAAGGGATCGGTGTGAAATCGCTGGTCTGCCGCCCTGTGGCTCATTTAATAGGACGGAGGGTGGCAGTCTCTCTTTGAATCACTGGGAAAGTTCAGAGTTCCAAAGCTGTAGTAAAATTAACAATAATTAGCAAGCTATAATTATTCCCAGGTCCTCTGCTAAAGCACGTTTTATAGCTTGGCTGGTAATGTGCACCCCCGGCAGTACAAGGATGTTGTTTGGCGCTTGAAAGCTACGCGGGGCTCTGTCGCATTCATTTTCCAGCAATTGTTAGGAAGGTCCGGAGATGGGAGCCTGTGATTTGGGCTCTATGGGGAGAGGTGGCAGAGGGACTGTCTGTGAGGAACAGTCTCTTACCCACTGATGCCAGGCTCTGGGAATGTCCCTCTGCTCTCTGTCCTGTTGCCCTTCTGCAGGTCTTCCGGGAACAAAAGGCTTTGTCGCTTCCAGCTTCTGCCCTCCTGCCCATGGCCACCCTGCCTGGGACCAGGCTTCAAGCTACTTCTTTGGGCCGCAGTTTCCTCATCTGGAAACAGCATTTACTTACAGAAAGGTGTGAGAATTAATGTAGACACAAGAAGACCGCTGCTTAGAAGACAGTCTGTTCTGACAGTGTCTGGATAAAATAGGTGTTGGCTGCTGTCTTGCCATTGTGGTCATCTTGCTCCTGGTGAACTCCTTAGCCTTCCTTGGGTCTCCAAGTCTTTGTGAAGTCATCTTCCTGGAGTCTGCCCTTCTTTATCTATTTGTGCATAGTTGTGTTTCTCTGCTCAGCTCCAGGGTCACCTGGGTCCCTGGTGAGGAGGCCCTCGTGCTGTCGCGCTCCCCTGTGCCTGTCTAATTTTCTGTGTACGAGGATCTGTACACACTACCTTCCAGGGGCTTCCATCCCTCATCAGTAAGTGGGGTGTGACTGTCCTTAGTTCATAGCTTATTCTGAGACTCCAAGCTAACTAGAAGAAGCACTAGACCCCAAAGCTTTGTAAACGGCAAGATTCTAAAAGTCTTAGATTTTATTTTTAGTTTTGAAATGTCTCTCCCGTCTTCCTGCTTTTCCAGGATTGACTAGGCAGCCACAAGCCTGTGTCGCTGGCAGAGCTCTGGGTGTCCTGCTCAGCGTCCTGGGCATCTGGAGGCCCTGCGTTCTCGGGGCCCACGCCTCAAGCTCTTTAAGTCGCACTTAGGTTCTAGGAAGATGGCTTAGAAATCCTCAGTGGGAAGATGAACTGAACCTCAAAGTGACTCCCAACCCCTCCCTCAACTCCTGCCTTAATTTCTGGGTCTGCCAGGCTTTCCCCAAAAGGTACACAAAAACTGGCTAATTTCCCTTCTGCTTTTACCCATTTCCTGCCTGGTTCAACGTAAATCATGTATTTGTTATTTTCTTTATTTTTTATTTTATTGTTTCTAAAACGTTCCATAAAGGCAATCCATACACTCAGGCCTCCCAAGTGCTCCTGCGGGGCAGGTGCCGAGGTCACATGTCCTGGGCTGGAGTCACTGCCGGTGCTCTGGGCTCCATACCCCTGCTAGGAGTGTTCACGCAGACCATCCCGTACTTCCTGCTCTAAGGTTCCGACCTGCCCAGGTTACCAGTCCCCATCCCTCTCCTTGCCCACCTGCCTGACACCCAGTTTCAGGGAAGCCTGGGGAAGGGTGGCCGTGAGTACAGGGAGAAGGGTTGCGGTGTGACAAGGCCAGCTGCAGCCAGGGATTCTACAGGCAAGGGGTATGGTGTGGGTGAAAGAAAACACACTGAATCCTCGAAGCCTCAGGCTCTAACTGGCCGTATCACCTGTGTGGATTTGACCACGTTATTACACTCTGACCCTCAGTTTCCTTCATTGTAAAGTACGGATAATAATGCCCACCTTTCCTGAATGTCTGTGCAAGGAATGATTTCTCACCTTGCTATTAAGAACTCACCCCACCACACATCAGCTATTTTAGTGCTCTGTTTTCTAAATTCTCAGTGATTCTCCAGTTTTTCTTGGTGTAAGACGAAAATCAACCTATGAGCCTAATATATAAAAAGCAAACACAAAACATAGAACTGTCTTTAATTTATCAACCAACACTTACCATCCAGGTTAACAAATCCAAAATACTCAACATGGTACTGGGCATGTACTAAGTAGAATAACTGCAGTTATTGCCAGGGTCGTGAGGCTGCTGAATGATCACTGAAGGGTTCATCACAAAGTGATCATGGGGCTGCCGAAGGTTGAGTCCCTGGAGGAGGGTGCTGGGGAGGGGGGCTGTGAGGCCCCACCATTCCACTTCCCAGGACTCGGGAGCACAGACTGTCTAGATGGGGGTGGTGCGTTGGTGTGTTCACTTTTCCCCCATTATCTTCCAGTTCCCTGCAACACCCCTGGGGTGCAGGCAGGGAAGATATTATTACCCCTGTCGTACAGATGTGGAAACGGGCCTCAGGAAGAGAGGGAAGGACCTGCTTCCTTGCAGTCACATGCTTGTAAGTGCTGAGATGGCATGTGGAATCCAGGTCTCCTGACCATCTCCTGGTGCATAGCAATTAAGAAAGATGTTACTAAGACTGGGATGAAAGAGGTTAAACTCCTGTCCTACCTTCCTGGGCATTCTTTTCTTTTTGTTTCTTATTCTTTGTACTTATTTGTATAAGTACTTTTGAAAGTTTTGGTTCCATAAAGAATGAACAGAAAACTGCGTAGGGCACATCCATGAGCCCACACCTGAAAGTCCTAGGACCTCAGGCTCACTAACTATGGGTTCCTCAAACGCTGCAGTGGAGAGTCCTGCTCCTTCTAGTCTGCTGCAAGGACACAGCCTGCGTTTGAATTCTGTGCTGCCACTGCCTAGGCCTGGGCCCAGGGCGGGTCCTTCTTGGTTTCTCTCTTCCCAAGATACGGATCATGGTTCCCTTTGGAGAGGTGAGGACCCAGTGGTGTGATGTCTGCCAAGCTGCACTTCGATGGCGGGAACACTCTTCGCTCTTCTCTAGCCTGACCACTGGTGTAAGAGTAAAATCAACCTATGAGCCTAATATATAAAAAGCAAACACAAAAAACAAAACTCTTAATTTATCAACCAACACTTGAGCTCAAGCCTCAATAGGAGCATCTTTTGAGATAGTTGCCTCGGTGGGAGGAGAAAGCAGGTGAATCTTCAGGCAGAAGCAGGAAGTACACAGAGAGAAGTCAGCTGTGCACTGTTAGGATGGAGGAAATGGAGGAAAGAGAGCCCAAGAAGCCAGCCTGGAGCTGGGGGTGGGGATCGGGGGTACCCAGAATGGGTATTCCACTGTGTCTTCAGTGTCTCACTTACGTAGCTCGGTACTGTGAGGGTACTGTGTTGCTCAGGGTCCTGAAATAGACCAAAGAGGCTGGGGACACACTGGGTGTGGTGGGGGCCCCGGCTGCCCAGGGAGTATCTGACCTTCTCATTTTTCTGGGAAGACAGACATTTATGTTTGTGCTTGTTCATTTGGGTGGGGCCCTGCTCCAGTTTTATAGGCGAAGTTGATGTGAGGTCTCTGGTCTTGCCAGGTTTCGTAGTTCATTTGGATTTGAAAAGTGAGTGTGACTGCACCTGACAGTGTGTCACCGGCTCAATGCAGTATCACCATCCGCATCCTTCCTTTCATGATTTCCTTGTCAAGAGCAGCAAGCCAACCATGTGTACACGGATCCCGGGTCTGCCTGGCTTCCCCCTTCAGGGAAGCCAGTTTCTTTTCCAAGCGCGTGTGTGGGAGGTAAACACCCAGTAACTCTTCCAGAGGGATCTGGCGACAGATGCAGAGGGACTGGGAAATCCTGTCCCGGCATGCCTGAGGCAGCCACTTTGCTGGGACTCACACGGATGAGTCTCAGGGGCGCTGCCTGGGCCTGGGCGGCCAGGCGGTGTGTGGGGAGAGGTGCACAGGTCGTGCTGCTTCTGAGCACTTCTAGCATGAGTAAGGTAGAGGAAGGTGGGTGACAAGGCATCACCACCCTCCACGCCAGGCTTCTCTGGCCTTCCTGACCCAGGCGATGCTTAAGGTTAGTGAGAGGGATCTTAGCAGACATATGTTCCAAGCTATCACCCCGAGAGGGCACTTCCTGCTCCAAACCCCATGAAGCTGCTCACAGGCTTCCCCCGGTGACCAAGGTCCTTCCCTGTCCACAAGCCAGCCCATGCTGACCCCAGGCACTTCATTAGAAAGCATGTCACAGTCCCTAGGGGTGTTCTGTGCCCCCGTAACTGTTACAGCTGGTCTGAGGGGCTGCTTTTGGAACAATAAAGAACAAATGGCTTACATCTTTCCTCACTGGCTCCTCTGGTGTTGATGCACGCTCTTCCGTCCCCCAGCTCCTCCTCTCTTCTGCTCTCTTCCTGCCCCTTTCCACAGATCTCTCCAGATGAAACTTCCCCTTTTCCTCATCCCGCCTCCTGTGCCAGCCTCACATCTAGACTGTAGCAGGCATTGTTTCCACCAGTGGCCCGGGCCAGCAAATGACATCATGAGACCAGCCTGGGAAGCTGAGGAGATGCAGCCCAAGATGTCGGGAAGGCAAAGGCCTGGGGCTCCCTCCTGCCAGCTGACCTGTCTCCGCTCAGCCCCGGGGAACGGGGAGGAGCCCTAAGTTAGCTTTTCTCTTTCCCAGGAGCAGATGGTTCCTGAGCGCTACTTACTTGCAACTTAAAGACAACCTGTTATGAGCCAGCAGCAAAGTGCTCGGCACCTCTAGCTTCGGGACACCTAGATAAGGTAGTTTTTGCTATTTTTCCTATAAACAAGGAAAACTGTAGTCCAAAAGCACCTGGGTGGCCCTCCTACTCCTCCTGCCCTGAAGCCCCTGGTCTCACGAGCTGAGGAGTTGGACTCCTCTCCTGTTCTCCATGCTGGTGAGTCACCAGACACTGGAGACAAGTGGGGGAAGGGAGAGTGGGAGAGAAGAGCGGTGCAGAAGTCGGGAAGAATGAAGCATACTAGGAAGAGGAGACTTCATTGTTTTCTAATTCTGGGGTGTATGGGCCCAAGACAAAGGGAAGAAAAGTCTCCATTGTTCTTCTGGCCTCAGTGGGATGCAAGAAATTGGATTCATTTCTTTGGATTCAGCTGAGAAGTCCTGGCTGTTAGCAGAGCTTCAGCGGTAACCTTTCAAACTATGACTGCCTGCTGGGAATGTGAGGCCATGGGCACAGAACAAAGGCACTCAGCACCCTGAGCCACCCTTCACCGGATTGAACTCACCCATGCCCTGAGGCTGGGGGCCCGGCACCCTTCTTGGGCTCCCAGCACCCTCTCTTGGGCTCCCAGCGCAGGCCAGGCCTGCACCAGACTGAGGGAACACGGTGGGGGGCACCCAGCCCCGGACTGAGGAGCTCACAGTCCGCACAACTCCCGCTGCGGGGGGGAGGGGGGGCTCCATGCACCTGTGCTGATCCGGAAGCATGAACAGGTGCAGTGAGGGTTATGAACCTCAGCTCCACCCTCCCCACCCATGCAGATTGTTTACTTGGTTTTGCAGAATACACTGGTAGAAAAGCATAATTTGCTGTTAGGTTTGTCTGTTTTGTGTCATTCTTTTCAGCTGTGACTATTTTAGGCTGGAGGTGAAACCCCACCTAACAGATAACATTTGGGTAGAAAACCTAAAGAGAACAAATGATCAACAAAATGACCACCCAGGCGGACAACCTTGCTGAGTGCTGTGGGTGGAGAGGGTATTCCAGGAAGAGCAGCCCGGCAGGGAGCCAGGTATGGGTGCTGGGATCCATTTCTGGGGAAGTCGGATTCTCTCTGCAAATTAATGCAACTGTCATATTAACTGTCATGCATTAACTGTCAATGCATGGTTCCCTCTGGGAGTGTCACAGACTCCCTGAAGTTCATTCATTTTAATAACATTCTCTGCCCCGGCTTAGACAATGAACCCACTGATGGAGTCACTGCCTTCCCGCCTTGGACAGGCACAAAGAAGTCATCTGTCCAAGTCCACATAGCCAGCCAGTGAGAACCCGAGGCGATTTGGTTTTAAGAAGGCACTCGTAAGTCCCCCGCCTGAGTTCCAATCCTGCCCTCCCCATGTTCTGCCAATTTGACCTCCATAAATCTCATAACCTCTCATGCCTCTGTTTATCCATCAATAAAGGGGGGGGGGAAATTAACAGTAACCTACTTTAAAGGGTCATTGTCAGGACCGTTTGTCCACGTTAAAGATTTAGAACAAGGACTAGCAAACTTTTTGTACAAGGCCAGATAATTTAGTTTTTGTAGAGTAAGGACCAAAATTTGGTAGGATAACATACATTGAATTATTTTAAGGAATACAGAAAACTCACAGCCCATACATAATCAGTTTGGCCAGCGGCCTGGAGCCTGCCAGCCTTTAGCAGACAGTAGCACCTGGCTCACAGTAAGTGCTCAGGAAATGTTAGCTTCCGCTCCTCAGGGCGCTTTCAGCTGCTGGGAACTGCGTATGATTCTTGCGGCCTGGGCAGCAACAGGAAACGGGGTGCCAGTGAGACAAGGTCAGCATGTCTGTAAGACGATGAGCCCAGGTCACTGCAGGAGGCACCCCCTGCCCTCCCTGTCTAGGGCTTCAAGCCCCACAAGGGGAAGGGGAAGGAAGAGGGAAGGGGAGGGGGAGGAGAGGGGAGGGGAGGGAGGGGACAAGGAATTCAGCTGCTGCCTTTAAGGAAACAGAGCTCCTGGAAGAGAAGAACAGTAAACAGCTACATAGACGCTGGAGTGTGCAGCAGATGTCTGACAACAGTTTCTTCTGGAAAAAGAAAAGCAAGTGCTGACTGGTGGGCTTCAGTGAGTTTCCTGCCATGACTGCTGTCCTCAGGGCCGGTTTCGAGTCCAACACTTGGGTGCGAGATGAACACAGTTGGCAGTCGCTACTTCAGATGCACCATCGGGCAGCCTTTCTGTGGAAGTGAGATTTGAGCAGGTCCAGAATCCGCTCTTCGGTGAAGGCGCAGCAGGTGCAAAGGTCCCGGGTCTCCGTCTTCTTGGCCGTGGCAGGGAGACCAGTCTGCAGTGAGCAAGGCGTTGGTGGAGCCCGTGGTGGGGCGCTGGACTGCAGCAGGGCTGTGGGGCATAGAGGGGGCTAGAGTCGGTGGTCAGGAGCCTTCTGTGAGGGCAAATTACTCAAAGACGGGAGAGTTCAGGGCAGAGATGGAAAGAGAAGGGAGCCCTGGGGAGGAAGAACGGCGTGCAGCCGGGGCTCCAGTTCAGATTGCACAGAGGAGAGCCACCGCAGGATGGGCTGGGGGTGCGGGGAAGCTTCCCACTGGGGATGGGTGCAAGGTCAGCTTCCGGGAAGGACAGGCTGGACAGGGAGATGACTGGCAGAGGGCTGCAGTGCAGACCAGAAAGGATCCTTGCCTGGCCCAGGGCTGCAAGAAGAGCTGCACTGGAACCTCAGCCTCCTGTCTCTGTTGAGTTACACGGAGGGCTTTTGTGTACTCCAGTTTCTGCGTCTTCAGCGCAGCCTGGGGGAGTGGGGGTCCGGCGGGTTAGCCATGATGCCAGGCTGTGGACACGTGTGTATCGAGGTTCGCTTATACCCAACTGCGTGAAGCAGAAGGGACTCGGAGGACTCCTGGGCGTGGTGAGAGGTAAGTGTTGTTGGTTTCCCACATGCTCCCGGAGGGAGCCACCAGCTGTGGGAGAAGTCTGACCCTAAAACCAGGGTGCAGCGTGGTCCCACAAGCCCAGGGGCAGGCCATGTGCCAGAGAGGGTTCAGAGAGCCTGCAGTTGTTCCTGCTGCTGGCCAGATGCCAGCCATAGGAGTGCACAGGCCTCCTTGGCCGTCTTGCCCAGGGATGCCCCCAAAGGACTCCAGCTCCAACCACTAGCTCCCAAAGCCACACAGAGCTTTCCGGCTGAGCCCAGCACAGAGCCTGAGAGCACAGCATGCTGGTCATGAGCTGTGCAGGGTTGGGGTGGTTGGTTCTGCACCAGTGGACAATCAGCACGCACGTGGCATCTGTGCTTTGTAGAGGGGAGTGGAGGCTCACAGAGATTGGAGGACTTGTCCAAAGACACATGGAGGATGAGTGCTAGTGCCAGAGCAGAAGCCAGGGCATGATGCCCTGTAGAATGCAGTTGTGACTCCTTCCTGCTCCAACTTTACCTCCCCCTCCCATGCCTCAGGCCCAAGAATGTCAGAGACGGAGGTGGTCCCCCACCTGAGCGTGAGCAAGACACCTGCCCCTCCAGTATCCTGATGCCCAGGTGCCCCCCGCACATCCTCAAGTTCTCTCTCTCTCTCTCTCTCTCTCTCTCTCTCCAGTCCCTGCTCCCAACCAGCCATCCCCTAAGGATGAAAACACTCACAGTGACTGAGCATCACCTAGCTCAGCCTTTTTGCCTGTTGTTAGTTCATACAATGCACACAGCAAGTGTTATTGGTGGGTACTGCCGCTACTTGTGGGAAACTGAGGCTCAAACAGGGAAAGGAATTTGCCAGCATCTCATAGCAAATGAGTGTCAGAGCTTGGATTTCCACCTGACTTGTCCGGTCTACCAGCTGCATCTCAGCACAGGTACCGGGGCTAGAGTTACACACAACACGGGCTGGTGGATGTGCCAGCCAAGTTCCTGATACATACACCCTGGGGTGTGTTCTGCGCTCAAGCCCATACTCCCCCTCTCTCCAACCTTGTTCCATTCTGGAGAAATGAATTACCTCCCACAGGCAAAGGAAATTCTCATGTAGAAAATTAATATTCAAGATTTATCCAGCTCTTTGTGGCGTAGATTTGTGATCTAACGAATCCTCACAAACACTAAGAATCACAGTAGGTGTTAGTATTTACGAGCTCTACTATGGTAAGTAAGGTTAAGGCTCAGGCAGACAGGTTACTTCAATAAGATCACACAGCTCGTAAGGGATGGAGTTAGCATGCAAACTCCATTTGTCTCCAAAGGCCATGCTCTTCACCACCAAAGGCTGTCCAGTCCTCAGTGGGAGTGCCCATGCCAGGTGCCTGCCTGGCAGGCTGCCTGCTGCGGCAGGACCAGTCAGGCTGATTGATGAGAGACCAACCTGGGGAAAGAATGAGGTCACATTCCAGAAGGCTGAGGCAAGGCAGTCCACGCATCACTGCAGAAGATTCACTCTCTTGGAAAAATACTAGCAGGGTTGGATGCCTGAGCCAAATAAGACAACTGTGTGTACAAAAGGGATGTTAGCACTGAGGACAGCACTCTGCCTGCAGGGCAAGAGCCCTGGGCAATGGACTGCCCAGACGCAAGTGGGGCTGCACTCTGCAGTGGAAGCCATGGGCCATCATCCTTCCTTGGTGTTCATGTCCTGCTCCCAGCCCAGCCCAGCCCCAGTCTCCAGACATCAGCTGCCCCGTTCTAGGCCTTGAACCCTCCTGGGCTGTGGCTCAAGCAGGCCAGACAACATGGATACATCTTAGTGAGCAGGGAGAGAAGCAGATCATTAAAATTGCATGTCCACTGCTTGTGCTAATTACTGCACTGAAGATAGCATTTAAACCGTTTGGAGTGATCTTTCATTTCACAACACTGTTGCTTGCAAATGGGCGTTGAACTGAGCTATCCAGTCCAGCTGGAGAGAGAGCATGGTGAGGTCCTGAGGATGCAGACAAGGGACCGGTCCAGCCTCCCATCCACCTGGGAGCCATACACATGAGGGATGACAACCTCACTCCTCAGTCCACCCTGCTGCCAGCCAAGGGCCACATGAAGCTAGTGTCTCTCTCAGCTGGGCCTTGCCTGAAATCATGACATGTAAACGTTGGTGTCTCCAAGTCACCTTTGTTGCTTGTGGTGCAGCAATAGACAAACAGTCTCAGTTGGAAGGGCCCTGGGTCATTTCAAAGCCTCAGCCTATATGATCCCTACAGGGTCCATGGCAGCGGAGTGCCCCGTGCCCATTCTTCCCCACTGCTTGGTCTAAGCAAAATCCCACAACATCATTCCCTTCCTAGTTGTCATGCTGGGGACAGATGGAGGCTGCAGGCGATGTGGGCTGATGAGTCAGGAGGAGAAGCCCATGGAGACCTGTAATGAACCACACTGGGAACCCACCCTGTCTCTGTCCTTCCCTGGATGTGAAAGATGTGTGTATCCTGACTGCCATCGCAGATGCCATCTGACCACAAGGGAAACCAGACATAGGAAGAGGCTGATACCACTAAGGCAAAGAGAAGAGATACCAGTAAGGACCTCAGGTCACACAGAGGTTGCTAAATCACAGACTGCCCCGGCCCTGAGGCCCACT
Organism: Dolichotis patagonum; assembly: GCA_004027295.1. NCBI lineage: Eukaryota > Metazoa > Chordata > Mammalia > Rodentia > Caviidae > Dolichotis > Dolichotis patagonum. The sequence continues at coordinate 44,559 of PVJX010007409.1, read as the reverse complement.
CTGCTGTCAGTTGTCAAGAGAAGGAATTCAGTCCTGTGAAACTGATTGTAGTGTGTAAGGATTGGCTGCTTGGCACGTCAGGCAGGCTCCAGCACAGCCCCAGGCAGTGCTGAAGATCCTTTTCATGCATTGTGGACATTTGTGGTTGGTAAATTTAACTTCTTCATTTTTGGACTATCCTGAAATCAACCTGTGCATACGTAAAGCCTGAGAATAAGAACAGGAGAGAAATAATTGTGATCCAGCAATTATTTAAACCATAATTTGACTTACTACATAAAACCCGTGAAAGCAATGCCTCCAAACAATAAACGAGCACTATAAACAAATATTAGCAACAATAATTATAAGAAGGGCCATGAGTATCTTGAAGAGTTATAATTACCAAGCATTGTTTCAAGTGCCACATGAATTACTTCATTTAAATCCCACAACGATGTCATGCGATTAGAAATATTTTAATCTCCATTTTATGGCGTAAAAGCTGAAGCAGGGAAAAATTAAAGTAACTTTCCTGGGTCATGCGGCACAAGTGGTATAATTGGAATTTAAAGTAAGAAAGTCTGGCTCCCAGGCTTTGCCTCTTAATGACTATGCTAATCCCAGAAAAGAAAGAAGGCACACTGGAGGGAAAAAGGCTTCTTAAGTATGTTGAGAAGAAGGAGGACTGGGAGGTGAGGCAGGTTTGGGGTGCAGGACCAGTTTTGAAGGACCCTGCATGCCCAAAAATGCTATGGTGTTTTATACATAGCCATATTACACATTTTTATACACACCTGCAGTGTGGGATTCTCATCCTATCTGTTTTCTGTGACCTTGGAAACATTAGTTTCGTTCACTGTGATGTGTGTCTTGGGGCAAAGTGCAAGCCCAGACAACAGGTGTCCCAGCTAAGCTCCACAGCAGATTTTTTGCTCTTGACTACCCCAGCCCAGCCCAGCCCAGCCCAGCCCAGCGGCCTGTGAATTCTCCTAGCCAACGCTTCCAGCTGGAAGGTCAGGTCAGCTGGAAGGTCAGGGCAAGGTGCCACAGGCCTCACAATCCAGAAGTGAATTCTGCATTCATTTGTGACAAGACCTGTGTCACTTCAGTGTCACTGTCTTTCGGTTTAGTTCAAAGGAGCTGCAGGCAACCTGGTTCTGTGTCAGAATCTAAGCACTACCATGCCACATGCTTTGCTCAGGGATACTGAGCACCTTCATGTTCTGGCTTCCCTCAGACCCCCACCCATGCTCCCAGACAGATGGGCCACAGTTCAAGTGCCAGCATTGAGCCCAAGTTCAGACCCATCCCAGCCCTGGCTTGAGACTTGCCCCTAGGCCTGGTCTTTCCTGAGCGCTGGTATGGCGACCTCTGAGCAAAGACAGTGTCATGGTTTATGTCAGTACCCTCCCTCACCAAGCCTCATGCAATCATGGAGGCAGCCAAACCTAGTGTTTGTGCTTGGTTTGTTTTCTAGTGCCCGGATTGGTGGTATGAATGCTATACCTGCCCAGGGGTGGAGCCAGTGTACAGTGTACCAGTGGGGAAGAAGGTGTGTCTCTCTCTTGCAGGTTGGCGTTTGCCGTTTGCGGCAACCCCCAGCCATGCCACCTTGCTGCTTGGAGCCAACTGAATATGGACTGAAATCTCCAAACTGTAAGAAATAAACCTTCCCTTCCCTAATTTTGGGTGTCAGGTAGTTTGTCTCAAGAACCAAAACAAAGTGACTAAGACAGAGAGCCTCCCTTCTTTGCGGTCTTGGACATCTGGATCTGCCCCAGCCCCCTCAGAGTCAGGGACCCAGGGCACTGCTGCATGGGGACAGACGCCAGCAAGCAGGCAGCGCTGCTCTTAGGAGAATTTGGTTCTGTTTAAACCTGCTAAGGAAACTTGGAGGGAGATTGAGCCCAGGGCCTTGGCACTAAGCTGCATCTCCAGCCCTTTTAAATGTTTTTGTTTTATTTCTAAATGGGTCCTGAGCTTGAATTTACCATCCCCCTCCTCAGCCTCCCAGAATGCTGGATTCCAGGTATATACCACCATACTGGGCTAGGAAACTTAGGTTTTTTGTTTGTTTTTTACATGGTAGCTTTTCCCCAATGATAGCCTGACAACAATTTAAGAGCATGTCCACACTTAATACTTTATGTAACAAATCCCTGCACAACAGATCACAGACAGTGCAACACCCTCCTGTGTCACAGGAACTTTCCTCCAACCAGCACCTGTGTTGCCTTCTTTCACATTCTTCCCAGAATAACTGCTGCCGCCCTCTGCTTTGTGCATTCATTTACCTACTCATTCAAGGTACTCTTTCATTCCACATAAAGAGACCACAGAGCGCCACGCACAGGGTACACTATCGAGGATACAAGGGTGAGCCAGGCAGGGTCCCTGCTCTCCTGGAGCTTAGCAGGGAAGAGTGACACATTCATGGAGGATATGAGTACAAGTTGCAAAGGAAAAAGTCACAAGGCAACGAGGCGAGGAAGAGGTCGTGCCTCTAAGCAGAATGGAGGTCAGGGAGTGCCTTGTTCCGCAGATTCAGCCCAATCTGAGGGTTAGCAGGACCTGGCAGGGGAAGAGGAAGAGCAGACTGTTCTGGACTCGGCAGATGCGATCCGTTATCCCTTGATACCTATGCTGACTTCCCTTTAGTGTGAACAGTGTGAAAAGCTGACAGCCACACTTCCCGGGTTCCTTTGCAGTGTGAGTTCTGGATGGGCTCTAGTTCCCTATGACAGATGCTCCTCTGCAGGATCTGGGGTTGGAATGAAGTGGCCTCCCCCTCCTCCCTGTTTCTGTGCTTCAGTTGACCGTGGCACTTGTGGACATAGGACTGGCTTGCAGGGCACATATCAATTGTGTGGCTTTGGTCATCTTAGCCCCCGGGTGAGTCTGTTTGCTGCTGGGAGTCACTTTGATCCTGGAAGATGGCAGCTGAGAGACAGATTCCCACTTTGGCCGCCAGCTCCCTGCTGAAGGGGAAGATGGGACCCTTAGGTAGAGTCTGAATAGGACATGGGCCTTGCTAAAGAAGAAAAGCAGCCTCTGCGGCTATGAACAAGCAGTGTTTACTTTGTGGTTCTTCTAAAGCAGACGATCTGTGGTCGTACTTCTGCCTCTGCTTAGCCACATTGTCTACCCTAGCTCCTCATGCGGGTTGCCACACCTAGACGTCTAAGGCCACAAAACCCAAGCCCCATCAAGCCAAGCACTGAAAGTGCTGACTTTCATGGCAAGGGGTGATGGGTCATGCAGACGGGGCTCCTACCCCATAAACAGGACTGTGGCCACATATTTAGTTGTTACCCAGCTCTGAGGCCCTAACTCTTCAGAGTGGCTTTGCACCACTTCCTTCTACAAATAACCTGTATTTTCATTCTGCACCATATTCTGACTCCTCTTCCTCCAAGTTAGAGAGAGCGACAACCTCAGGAAAGTTTGAGGGTGGACTGGCGACACCAGACTCACACAAGTGACATGTTTTGGGGAGATCATTAGAGATTATAAAAAGACCCCAAAGACTACCCAACATGGTCACATAACTTGCCTAAATGCAAGTTACACCCCTTGCTCTTGTCATCTCACTTTCCAAGGATCCCTCCAACCACAATCGAGCACGGTTGATATCCTTGACTGGGAATGCTTTGAGTGCCCTGTTGTGGCAGGAATACATCCTCATACTGATCTGGAGTTAGTCTGGGTTTACACAGACCCACCTATTGCTAAGAGCCCAAGGTCCTGATCAGCTCCCTATCAATGACTTAAATTGACCTATCATTATGGTTTGGCTCGCCAAAAAGCCTCATGCAATCATAGGTAGCAGTTTTTCAAGTATGGCTGAATTTAGAGTGTGTGACACTGGGATTTAGAGTGTGTGATTCCCAAATCAGTGAACCACTCGTTTTGGCACTACTCTAGCCTAAGTACAATATAAGAGACAGAAGGAGGCTTACATGTCTTCTCTCTCGCTTGCTTGCTTGCTTGCTTGCTTGCTTTTGCTGTCTTCTGCTTTCCATGAACTGGCTATTCTCTGTAATTCCCCTCTGCCAAGCCACCTTGCCCTGGATCTAGCTGATTATGGGCTGAAACTTCTACGAACTGTGAGCTAAATAAATCTTTCCTCCCTTAACTTGTCGGCTTTGGATATTTTTCATAGCAGTGAGAAAAGTAACTAAGACACCCGCCTGTTGCCAAGAGAGACTCTCCTTGGTTTGGCTGGAGTGTTGGATTCCAACAGAAGAAGAGGAAATATAGTGGTACTTTGGTACCACTATATTTGGTTCAAGAACTTAATTCATTCCGTGATGCTAGGGAAGATGGCTATGGTCATATTCATGACCCAATGTGTAGTTTTCAAATAGAAACAAAATTTTGCTGAATTCTCCTGTTTGTGAACCCAATTGTTCATAACAGAAGCATTCATGAACTGGGATATTACCATAAATATACTGTGACCCAGCGACCTCTCTGCCCATGGGTTCAAGGGCACAATTTCTTCCAGGTCATCTCGAGACTATATTTTTCAGGACAGGATTTACACTTTCTCACCTGAAGGTGAGGGGCTTCCCCACACTAAATTGTTCCTTTTGTTTTACCTGTCCTAGGGGAAACTGGGCATTTGAGGTCAGGCCCTGGCAAAACCCAAATAACCCCCTCCCCATTCACCTTCCACTTTTTTTGTTATTTCCCAACCTTTCTAGTGCAGGGACACAAGGACTTTAGATGAGAAGTGAGACTGATGAGGGAACGTTGAGCAAGGGGGCCCACTTTCTCTTATATGCATTAGAGCCCCTCAATATGAACCCTGAGACTGATCACCAGGTGGGTCCTTCTGGTCTTGCTTCTCTTTCTGGCCCCGAGTGACGCCTCAGCCAATTTGGAATGTGGTCTTAATGGCCATCCTTACCTCCGTCAAGCAGAGGGCTTTTGAGGAACTCCATGTATTTGAGGAATGGCAAAGGCAGTGATATAAGACATACAAAAGGAAACACCAGGGTCTGGGGCCCAAGTCAAGTTATGACTCCAGTCCATGCATGGGCAAGGTGCAGCTATGTCCTAACGGTGGAGGATGAGGCAGGCACAGGGAAAACCTAGGCTGCATGAGGCCTCTGGAAGAATGGGGTCACCCTGTCCATAGGTAGAAAGAGATACTCCAGGCAGGGATGCCTGACCTGGGGAGGTTCTCTTGTGTTCCTGGTCACAAGCGATTGCCTTTATTTTTGCTTTCTTTTTTCTCAGTGATGGGACTGGATCCTGTATCATTCTTCCTTAGAACAGCTGCTCACATGCTGGAAGGAGTTAGATCCTCCGATCTTACAGGAAAAAAGCTCTTATTTTCTACTGTACTGATGCTTGGGCTCAATATCCATTAGGGGATGGGAAAAGTGACCTTCCAGGGGCTCCCTTAATTTCAATACTCTATTTCAGTTGGACTTGTTTTGCCGGAAGGAGGGAAAATGGAGTGAGGTGTCCTATGTCCTTCTTTTTTTAACCTCTGGGACCATCCTGAGTGAGTTTCTCAGGGTTCCCTAGCCCCTCAGTGTTGGTGGCATTTATACCTGTCTCCTTCCAGGGACCCCATAAACCAGAGAAGCATGCACAGTCTCTTGGAGGAGAGAAAAGACTGGGTTTAGATAAAGTCCTGCTCTGCTGTACTCTGAATCTGGCCCCTTGGCCCCATCAGAGAGTGTATTTCCCCTCGATTTTAACTGGGAACAAGAACAGGTCCCATTTATTCACTCACATCTGAGAGAAATCACACGAGATCTGGGAAGTTTCACAGATGGATACATTAGAGCCTTTGAAAGAGTGGCCTGTTCGGATTTACCTGGCAGAATGTGATATGCCTCCTGAGGGAGTCCTTAAACTCAGTAGAAAAAGCAAAGGTCTTTGGCGCTGCAGTGAGGGCTGGAAACTCATATCACGAAACCCATCGGGAAAATGTGCTTATGGTTCCGGATAGAAAAGATCCCCAGTATGTCCAAATAGGGGAAGAAGCATGCCCATCCTCCAGACCCCCATGGAATTATCAAACTCCAAGAAAGAAGAAGCTCAACTTCATTTACTGTGTTACATCAAAGAGGGGCTAAAGACAGCTAGAGTTAAACCAGCAAATGCCAAAGCAGGACGTATTTACCCAGAAGAAAAAGACCCTTCATCAATGTTCTTACAGATGTAAGGACAATATGGTAAAGCATACTCTCTTAGATCCTGAGAGCTGTGAGGGAGAGGTCCTAATAAAAGATAAACTCTTGACCCAAGCAGACCTTTGCACTAGCTGTAAGATACTAAAACTGGCAGGTGACTCTGAAAGAACTTGACTGACTATCTCAAAAAGGCCTTTTACAAAGAGGACCAGGAGACCCAACCAGAGAAGCAAGTAAGACAGAGAGAATTGGTGGCACCTTACAAGGGGTTACAGGGACCACTGGAGCAAAACCAGGCCTTGGAGGACCCTCTATTCTCATTGCCAAAAACCAAGTCACTTCAAAAGGGAGTGCTCCCCGGGTCTTCATGGAGAGGGACTCAGCAGGAGCCTCATGGGTCCTGCTCTACTTGTCAGGGTGATCATTGTAACAGGCTATGCCCACAAAAGACTTTAAGAGGTAAACCAATGAGAGTCTCTGGGGCTTACCATTCAGACTCCCTCATCCCTGTCCAACCCATAGAGCCCCAGGCTGATTTGTTAGTGGAGGGGTTGCTTGTCAGTTTTTTCATTGATATTGACACCAGCTTTTCAGTTCTTGCCTTTTCCTTTGGGCCACATCTGTGTGCACCACTATAGTTCAGGGGGCCTCAGGAAGCCCCATGGAAAGATTCTTTTCCTAACTTGTGGCTTATATTTGGGGTGATCTCCACTTTTCCCATTCCTTCTTAATAATATCTGGGACCTCAACCCCAGTATTGGAGTGGGATTTTTTTGTCACAAGCCCGAAGTCCAAAGCCTGCTTCCTCTGGGATCTAGTCTGGCAGGGATTCCCTCTCTTCAGGAGTTACAGGTGGACTAGTGGTGTAGACAGATGGACGCAGTGGAAGAGGCCTTGAGGAGCACTACTGTCCTCATCTACATAAGGGCCTCATGTAATTCCCTCATCAAAAACAGAATTGCCAAGAGGTTAGAAAAGGGCTAAAACCTATTATTCAGGGACTATTTCAATAAATATTTCCCTCAGCCCTTACAATATTCATATCATTGGGGTGAGAAAGGGACCCAACAAATGGAGATTGGTCCATTTGTTGAGATGGATCTACATCTCATCAACCAAGCAATAGTGCCACTGTAGCCTGTGGTCCCCAAACTCTATATGGTGGTGACTGAAATTCCAGCTTCAGCTACCTAGTTCATGCCATCTTCTGAGATCTGTATCCCTCTGGAACCTGGGAGCCAAAGTATTTTGCATTTGAAAATCCTCTCATGGTAGTGGGACACTAGACCTGGACAGTTCTTCCTCAATGCCTTAGTGACAGCCCCCATTTCTCTGGTGTAGCACTGCACCAGTATCTTTTCAAATGGAAAGAAGAAGGAATTACCTTCCTACAATATCTGATGCTTTGTGAGGAGGCTGAGGCTACAACACATAGGGCACAGAGTCTCTCCTCAATGTCCTGGCCACCTGAAGCTATAAAGTATCCTGTGAGAGACTCAGATCTGCTAGGCCCAAGTTACTTACCCAGGATTGCTCATTTCACATGGCAAGAGGGCTCTAAGCCCTGAGAGTACACAGCCTATCATGGACTTCCCATAGCCTAACATATTAAGCAGTTGAGAGCCTTGTTGGATATCACTGGGTTTTGTAGGATCTGGATTCCAAGATATGCTGAAAAGTCTAGATCTCTTCAGCTTATCAGAGAGACCCAGGAGGCATGAATTGACCTTTTCTACTGGAATTCTGAAGCCAACTGGGCCTTTCCAGACAAAATGAGACACTTGGTATTATTTACCCAGTTCTGGGGCCCCTGCTCCTTAGAGTGTCTTTGTACTGCTTCTTTCTACAAATAAACTTTACTTTCACTATTTGCCATTTGCCTTCTGACTCCTCTTCCTCTTTCCAAGTTGTAGAGAGAGACAAGCCCTGGAAAATTTGAGGTGGGCTGGTGACTCCAAGCCCCAGTACATGACACTATTGTGGAGGCCACGCAAGCTGCCTGAGCTCTTATCTTGTAGACTTTTCTAGTTCTCTCTAAAAGTCTTATTGCCAGGCTTGTCATGCTCCTGAAATCATTTAATACCCTGAAACAAATAAATCTCTTTCTACTTAACCTAAGCAGAAAAGATTCTGATTCATGCAGCAGAGTCCCAGAGCATAACAGCTACAGATGTGATTGTACATTGGGAGTGAAGGTTCTGAGGAGGCCCAGTGTGGCTAGGGTAGGCCAAGGGGCAGGAGAGTGCCCCATCACAGAGCACTCGATGAATCAGGCCAAGGCTCTCCACTAGAAGGGAACTTCAGGGTTTCAAGCTCAACCTCCAAACCAGGGGACACATGAAGCTCAGGGTTAGGGCACTTACCTAGCATGCACAAGGCCTTGGGTTCAACCCTTGACACCACCAAAAAACAAACCAACAGTGGATCCCAGGACCAGATTTGTAGCTGTCAAGCACACTACCTAGTAAGTGAGGACTTGGTGGAAAGCCAGGTTTTTTGTTAAAATAAAGTTTTGAATTTATTTGTGTATAGATTAAATTCTTCTGATTCCTTTTTATACTTTATTCTAAATAGAATGTGACCATCAGCATTTGCTATTTCCTTTATCTGTTTTCCTTCCACAATTATTCCCGTATAATGGGACCCTCTTCTCAGCGCCTGTCTTACCATCTCTTTCCCTCCCTTCTTGTACTCCATTATAGTAAAGGCCCCTCTCCTCCTCCCTTCTGCTCTGGAGAGGTGATATCTCTTGAGCTGTAATTAACTCTGGTTCTTTGATATCTTTTTTCCTCTTGTGCTTTCCCTACATTCTGTCCAAGTTTTTGTATATAGTCCTTTTACCAGACTTTTCTTAAATTGCTTAATTTGAGAGTGCCATGTTTCCCACCAGTAAATACAGTGGGCCGTTTTGTCCTGAAAATTTCTCTGATTTGGCCAGTTGTCTCATTTCTTGCTGACAGTGAGTAGCTGGATCTAGCTATGTGATGAGATTGGGACTGCAGTGTTTTGGAATTGGATTCATAGATGGCTTTGTGCACTTGTGAGAGCATCTCCTCAGGAGCCAGATGCTGCCTGGCTGTCTCACTTTTAGTGTATTCAGGCTGGCTGCATTCTGGTGTTTCAGCCTTATTGATCCATTGTAACATTCTTTATCAATTTGTCTTCTAAAGAGTTTTTAAGTCATCACTGATGATTGTCAGCTAGGTCTATTATCCCATAATGGGTTACAAAATGATGATTTTCTTTTCTTTTTTAAAAATTTTATTTAAAGAGAGAAAAGCAAATCAGAACAAAGGGTAGAAATAATACAGATTTTTAAAAAAAAACAGTAAGAAGTAACTAGTTTATAAATTACATATTGTCCTTTAGAAATAGTTTTTCAAGTTATAAAATTAAAGCTTACAAAGTGGACATTCAAACAGTGAGACTGCAAACAGTTCTGTTCAATAATCCAACAAAAACTTAGCAATATGTTTATTAGTCCTACACACTTAAACATACATGCAGTTATATCCTTTAGAGCTCTTTATTTTCCTCTTTTTATGATAATAATTACACATTTTTGGTTTTATTACTCCTACATTTCTTATTACTTTTTACACTAGAGACACAATGTGATATTTATAAATATGATTCTTATTTATTTCACTAATGAGGATACTCTCAAGTTGTCTCCATTTACCTATGAAGGCCTCAAGATCATCCTTTTTATAGCTGAGTAATATTCCATTGTATAAAAATACCACATCTTTTTCATCCACTCCATGGTTGATGGTCATTTTGGTTGTTTCCAAGATTCAGCTATTACAAATTGTGCTGCTATGAACATGGGTGCACATATATCACTGTGATATAACCTTTTCAGTTTTTCTGGGAAAATACCCAGGAGGAGAATAGCTGGACTGAATGGAACTTCCAGTCCTAGTCTTCTGGGAAATCTCCATACTGATTTCCATAGTGGCTGCACCAGTGTACACTCCCACCAACAGTGAGGCAGTGTTCCTTTTCCCCCCGGCAGCCTCGCCAACATTTGTTAACAGTTGTTTTCTTGATGGCAGCCATTCTCTCTGGGGTGAGATGAAATCTCAGTGCTGTTTTAATTTGCATTTCTCGAATGACCAGTGATGGTGAACATTTCTTCATGTATTTATTTGCCATTTGTATATCTTCATCTGAGAACTGTGTATTCATCTCAGATGCCCATTTTTGGAGAGAGTCTTTGAATTTGGGGGGCTTCATGTTTTTCAATTCTTTATATGTTGTGGATATAAGTCCTTTGTCTGAGGGGTTGCTGGATAAAATTCTTTCCCATTCTGTGGGTTTTCTTTTCACTCTGTTGGTGATTTCTTTTAAAGTGCAAAAACTTTTCAATAATATGAGATTCCAGTTGTTGATTCTTTGAAGTGTTTCCCATGCAGTTTGCATTTTGTTCATGAATTCTCTGCCTACCCCTATGTCTCCAAGACTTCTACCTACCTTGTATTCCAGTAGATTTAGTGTTTCTGTTTTAATATGTAGGTCTTTGATCCATTTAGACTTTAGTTTGTGCATGGTGATAGACATCGATCTAGTTTCAGTCTTTGACATGTGGAGAGCCAATTTTTCCAACACCATTTATTAAAGAGGCTGTCCTTCCAGTGAACATGTTTAGCCCCTTTGTCAGATATCAGGTGGGTGAGTGTCTTTGTACTTATACTTGCATCTTCTAATCTATTCCATTGATCCTCAGATCTATTTCTTTGCCAGTACCATGCTGATTTTATCACTGTAGCTTTGTAACATAGTTTCAAGTCAGGAATTGAGATGCCTCCTGCCTTGCCTTTGTTGCCCAGAATTTCCTTAGATATTCTAGGTTTCTTCTGTTTTCAAATGAATTTTAGGAGTGTTTTCTCTAGATCTGTGAGGTACATTAATGGTATTTTGATTGGGGTTGCATTAAATCTGTATAAGAGTTTTAGGAGTATGGTCATTTTCACAATGTTGGTTTTACCTAGCCAAGAGCAAGGAATATCCTTCCATTTTCTAATATCCTCTTCAATCTCCTTTTTTAGTGTAGTATAATTTTCAGCATATAGGTCTTTTACATTTTTGGTTAGGTTGATTCCTAGGTATTTCATTTTTTAGATGCTATTGTGAAAGGTGATATTTCCATAATTTCTCTCTCTGTTTTTTATTTGTGTACATGAATGCTATTGATTTTTGAGCACTGACTTTGTATCCAGCTACACTGCTGAATTTGTTTATTACCTCTAGCAGTCTTTTAATGGAGTTTTTTGGGTCTTCTATATAGAGTATCATGTCATCTGCAAATAGTGATAATTTAACTTCTTCCTTTCCTATCTTTATTCCTTTTATTTCTCTCTTGTCTGATTGCCCTGGCTAGTATTTCTAGAACTATGTTGAATAGGAGTGGTGATAGTGGACATCCTTGTCTTGTTCCTGATTTTAATTTTCCTCTTTTCAGTTCCTGATTTTAATTTCCCTCTTTTCAGTCCTTATTGCGTGAATTTGATTTTTTCTTTCTTTTTGTTGATAAGGTTAGCTAGAGGTTTGTCAATTTTGTTTATGCTCTCAAAAAACTAGCTTTTTGATTCATTAATTCTTTGTATTGTTTTTTTAGTTTCAATTGCATTGATTTCTGCTCTAATCTTTACAATTACCTCTCTTCTATGAGCTTTGGGTTTAACTTGCTCTTCTTTCTCTAGAAGTTTGAGATGAAACATTAGGCTGTTTATTTGTGCTCATTCTGTTTTCTTGATATGACAATTTATTGCTATTATTTCCCTCAAGACCATTTTCATTGCATCCCACAGATTATAATATCTTGTGTCCATGTTTTCACTGAATTGCATTTATTGCTTTATTTCTTCTTTAATTTCATCTGTAGCCCACTGGTTGTTCAGAAGGTTATTACTTAATTTCCATGTATTTATGCAGGTTTTGCAATTTCTTTTGTCATTAATTTCCAATTTCAGTGCACTATGGTCAGACATTATGCATGGAATAAACTCAATACCTTTGCAGTTACTTAAGAATGTTTTATGGGTTAATATATGGTCTATTTTGGAAAATGTGTCATGCACAGCTAAGAATGTGTATTCTGATGTGGTTGGTTGGAACACTCTGTAAACATCTACTAAGTCCAATTGCTCACAAGTATGATTCTTCAGTTCTATTATTTCTTTGCTGACTTTTTGTCTAGTTGATTTATCTCTTTGTGACAATGGGGTATTAAGGTTCCCTGTTATAATTGTGTTCTTGTGTATTTGGTTTTTCATGTCCATTAGTATTTGTCTTATATAGTTGGGTGCTCCTGTGTTTGGTGCATATATATTTATAATTGTTAGTTCTTCCTCTTGCATTTTTCCACTAACAAGTAAATAGTGACCTTCTTTATCTCTTTTAATCATTTTATCTTTGATGTTTACATTGTCTGCAAATAGAATAGTTACCCCTGCTTTTTTCTGGGTTTCTGTTGAATGGAATACTATTTTCCATCCTTTGACTTTTAATCTATGAGTTTCCTTTTTGGTCAGATGTGTTTCTTGTATACAGCATATTGTGGGATCCTGTTTCTTGATCCATTCTGTCAACTTGTTTCTTTTGATATGTGAATTGAGCCCATTTACATTTATGGATATCACTGATACGTACTGGCTTGACTTTGCCATGTTGTGTTACTATTGTTAGTTTCCTGCTTTTCTCCCTTATTTACTTTCTTGTCCAGCCTGGTGATTTCTTCCTGTTGTTGTTCTGGAGATTGTGGTCATTTTTATCTCTATCTAGTATGTCTTTCAATGCTCTTTCTAGGGTTGGTTTGGTGGATGTGAATTTTTTCAGTTGTTCTTTGTCGTGGAAATATCTTGTTTCTCCATTAAACTTGAATGAAAGTTTTGCTGGGTACATCAGTCTGGGTTGAAAGTTGTTTTCTTTCAGGGCTTGAAATATCTCACTCCTAGCTCATCTTGACTTGAGGGTTTGTGCTGAAAAGTTTGCTGTAATTCTAATGGGCTTTCCTTGATAGGTGAGTTGTGTCTTTTCTCTAACAGCTTTTAGTATTCTATTTTTATGTTGTATGTCTGAGATTCTAATTATTATATGTCTGGATGTAGATTTACTTTGGTTGTGACTATTTGGCATTTTATATGCCTCACTTATCTGTATATCAGATTTTTCCCCATGTTTGGGAAATTTTCTTCTATTATTTCTCTGAATAGTTTACCTATGTCATTTACATTGACCCCCTGCATCTTTATTGTTGCCTATTAGTCTTATATATTTCTCTGGCATCATCTGTATTGTCATGAAGCTGCTGTATTGTCATTTCATGTTGCTTTGTTATTTTTAAAAGTCCTACTCTTTCATGGTCACTGACTGTGATCCTGTCCTCAAGGTATGAAATTCTATCCTCAGCTTCATTTAAATGGTTTTGCCAGCTTTCAGTAGAAGTTTCTGTTTCTTGGATATCTCTTTGAATGTGTTTCATAGATTCTGCTCTTTTTCTATATTGTTCATTCAAGGTTTCAATCAATTTCCCATTTTCCTGTATTTTTTTTTAATCTATTTCTTCTCTGGGTATGCTGATCAGCTCCTTTACTAAGGTAGGTATTTCTGTGTTTATGTGAGAAACTATTTCTAATTTGATTTCCTCTGTAGCCTCATGGATTTGTTTCTTTATTTCACTTGCTATCTTTTTGGAGATTTCTGGCATATGACTTTTAAAGTCCTCTATTTGAATGTCACCTGTACTTGCTCCTGATGGGCTAGATGTTTGAGATTGCATTTTGCTTTTTCATTTTGCCATTTTCACCCTTTGGGCAATTATTTGGTCTTTCAATCCCAATAGTCTCAACTGTTGGTAGTGTGGATTTTAAGGTTCTACTGTATGGAGAATGTTTGTCTGATTACTGAGTACCACAGTGAAGAGGAGAGCCAGTCCCCTGAATTCCTCCTGCAGGCCCTGTTGGGTGAGTCCTATATTCTTCCTAGGCTAACAAGCCTAGGAGTATTGATGTAGGTCACCTTTTAGTTCCTGCTGTTACTTTATCTTCAGGTTATTCCAGGTCACCAAATCTCCCTGTCTACAGTGTTTGTGTTGGCTGAAGCGCTACTGTGTCTCTATTGTGTGCCCGTGTGTGTCATAAGCCCTTTTGATTTTCTCCAAGTTGGGGGAGTCCTTACTGACACACTCCTCACCCTGCCTGATGTTTTCTGTGTAGGAAGGAGTCACCCACACTCTTGCCAGACTCACCAAGGTCTTACAATTAGTTGGAGGGAACTTTACTACTGGCCCTATTTACCCACTGTGCACCTCTATTTCAGGAGCATACTCACCGCACTGACTGGAGCCTGCTGAGATCCTCTGTTTGGATGAGGCAGTCACTGAATCTCCCATCAGGATAGCACGGTTAACCCGCTGTAGTCCAAGGTTCTGGGAGAAATGGTGGGAGCTGAAGATCAACACCAGTAGTAGGTCCAGGAGGTAGGCAGTATCCCCGAGGGGCCAGCAGGTACCCTGGGTCCAGATGTATGCTGGGTGTGCGGGAAGCACGGTTTGACAACATACGCAGTCCTGGGCTGAGGGGTGGGCCAGTGTCCTGGGTCCAGAAAAATGGTGATTTTCTAATTCTACCTTTCCTTTTGTACTTTGTAAAGGAGGAGCTTTCTCAAAATACTCAAAGGACTTCCTTTTAAAATTTTTTGCTTTGATTTTCCATAGTTTCAATATGATATGAGTAGACATGCCTAGGACTTGGGCTTCAGAAAGCTTTTCTTTAATTTTCCCTGACACATGCACTACTGTTATCATGGATTTTCAGTCCATATGTTGCTAACATTTCAGTGTTCATTTATACAATCATAGATTTATATTTTCTTTATTATTCATCATTCTTTCTTGCATCTCTGACTTTTATCTGAGGTCAGGTCACATTTTAAGATTTCCAGTCCTAAATTTCCTGGCTACAGCACTGACAAATTCTATTTTCCTATGAAGGGCAAAAAGATGTCTGAACAGGATTGATGACCGTAATTCTCTTTATTTTTCTATTTGCTTTTTGGGGGGCTTTGTCCAAGTCATCCAAAGCAGGATTTCCAACATTCTCCCTTCCATAATAGCTGGTACACACCTGCATCATCCTGGTTGGCACTTCTTGGCCAATAGTTGGTGTCTGATAAGCACTTCCTGTCTGTCTCCTTGGTCATCCTTTTGCTTAAACTGCCTCTCTCATCTTCATCTCAGATGTCTTTGAACACTGTCAGTGAGGCTGCATCAACTGCAAATAACAAAAACCCAAGTGTTCAGTTGGACTTACACCCACATTCTCACATGCACAAATAAAAACACACAGAGGAGTCTAAAAGTGTTAGTTGTGGCTCTTCCTTGTCCCTCTCTAATAGTTGTAAGATGGGCAGTATTACTCCAGGACAGTGTCTATATTCCAGATGAGGCCTTGTGTTCAATCCCTAGTGCCAAAAACAAAACAAGAAGAGATGGTCAAAATGGCAAATGTTATATTCTATACATTTTCACACACACACACACACACACTCAGGCCAGACTGGAAAACCAAAATGTGAAGGTGCCACAGTGCTGTGAAGCCAAGAGTGACAGAGTGCCAGGAGCATAGATGTCACATAACCTCCACCCTGAACACTGAAAATGGACACTGAGTTATAGCCAGGACCCAGAGGGCTACTGAGAAGTAGACATGTAACGGGAAGACAGCAGAGGCAGGGTGGGGCACAGGAAGCTGTCAGACCATGCAGCAGAAAAGGTCTATCTCCTGAGGGGTTCCCAGAGGACAGTGCCACCAGAGTAGCTGCTCTGGGTGACAGAGATGCAGCTCTGTGTCACCCTCTGCCGGGTCATTGCCCAGGGGCTGCATGGGGAGGGGCGGGAAAAGGCACCTGAACCCTCTGGAAGACCTGCTGTTGCCCCACCCTGTGTCCTGCCTGACCGATGGCCTTGTGCCCCAGAGAACCCGACTCCTGAGCAAGGCCCACGCGACACTCCCCGAATGGCCGGACGCCACCTTACCTCCCTCCTCCTCTCTCCTCCTCCGGCCTTCACCTCCTGGGTGCTCCTTTTCTGCTTTTGCTTTTTCTTTTCTTTCCTTCCTTTTTCTTATTAATATTTTTAAAGAGTAGTTTTAGGTTTATAGGAAATTGGGACGAAGACGCAGAATTTCCCGTTGACACTGTTCCCTACCCATGCATAACTTTGCCATGATCAACCCCCTGCCAAACTGCACGTCCATCGGTATTTGCGAACCTGTGCTGACCCATCCCCACTGTGGACCTTAGGTTCCCTCCTGGAATGGTGCAGTCTAAGGGCTTGGACAGACGCACACTGACGTGAGCTGCCGTTCGGCATCCCGCCGCGCACCCTCACTGCCTGGCTCCGCGCTCCACTCGCTGGCGGCTTCTCTAATGTGCCAAGGAAATCCAGACATAGGACTTCGCGCTTACCGTTCCTTTTGTCTTGACACAGCAGCGTTTGTAGGTCATAGCGTCGAGTGGATTCCCACTTCTGCCTCACATCTCACTTAGCAGAGCCCCGTCCTCTCCGCACCACACAGAATAGCCTCCGGTTCCCTTCCTGCCCCTTCTCACTGCTTCCTGGGGCTCCTGACTCAGCTTCCCTTCATGGCAGTCTCCCTGGCTGTGCCGTGCCACACATTCACTCTGCAGGTTCTTTGCTATCTCCCTGCTCTTAGCAGAGCAAAAACACCCCAGACACAGAGGGCTCATCTGCTTTTTCCCACTGCAGTATCCCCACTGCTCGGGGCAGTTTCTACCTTTAGTAGGTGCCCAACAAATACTGAAGGAAGGAACATGAGAATGAATGCCACCATTTCTGACTGTCCTGTTCCACCCAGTCACTTCCTACTCATCCTAAGCCCAGGTCAACACCGACTATCCCGCCAGTCCTCCCTGTCTGTCCTCCTGGGCGGGACAAAGGCCTCTGCCTTTCTTCAGGGCTCCCCTGGCCACCTGGGCTGTCTCTATTACAGCACTTCCTGCCTCCCACTGAGGTTGTGGGTGGTGCCTCCCAGCCCAAGGAGCTCCTTTGAGGGCAGAAACAATTTGTTCAGGCCTCTCTCTCCAGTGCCTAGCAGGAATTAAGCAATCAGTGTCTGTAGGATGAATTAAAAATTTGTATACAGCCCCAGTGTACGAAATAACATAATTTGCCTTGGCTATAGTTAACCTACATTGTTCTCATGTACTCATTCCCACTGGTGGTGGGAAATAATCCACCAACCTCCAATGGAAGGTAAGTCACTCTGTTCTGGAGTTTGCTTCACTCTGAAACTCTGGGGTTGCTAGTTAATTGAAACTTGAGCCCTCAGTTGATACTGCTTTCTCCTCATCCAGCAGGTGCCTTCTTTCCTTCTCTCTGGAGTTATTAGGAGGGTGCTGCTGGGCATGTCTGCATCTCTGTGGTCACAGAGGTGCAGGAAGGAGATTCAGATAGATGCCTGCTCCAAGAGTCCCCTTAGTGCTCAGTGTACCCCCTAGAGCTGGCAGGGATAGTACTTCTTTGCAACTCTAAGTGAGCATCTGCTGAGGACAGAACACTTCCTGCGGTCCTCCAAGTACCCTCCGCCACGCTGGGCTCTGACTGGAAGTCTTCAGCCCTTCTCTGCTGTCTAGTAGGCTCCCAGGTCCCCAGCTTCCTCTGGCTCCTGCTCCCAGCCCAGAGCGTTCAGAAATGTCCACTTTGTCTACCCCACTCCAGCACGCGGCCTCTGGGACGTCACCCTCAGCACCTCTACACTGTGACCGTGCTTGACAGACTTGGCGCCAGCCGAGTCTGGGACTGACTCTTCCAGAGAGAGAGAGCTTGAGGAGCAAGGAGTGAACTGGTTTTGCACTGTCATGCCCAAACCTCACTTACAAGACACCTCCTGCTTCAGAGCAGAGTCCTTCTGGCTGGGCTTTCTTCTGTCTGCACTGCCTCAAACGCGGAGCCAGAGAGTTTCTGTTACCCACTTCTGCCTCTTTATGTCTTACTTCCTTTTGTTCCTTACAGCCCTCTGCGCGCCAGGTGATTTGCTTGCACTTTCCTTATGTGAGCGATAGGTCGGCATAAGGATGCAGTATAGGGATGCCGGAGACTCAGGAGAAGTCAAAGTGCACCTGGGATCCCCTGTGCAGACAATGGGGTGCTGTGTGACTCATCCTGTGCGCCAGGTCCTTGAGTAGAGGCTGGAACTCCAATCTCCATTTTCTTGCTACTTTTTCCATTTTGTCTTTGACTTGAAAACCCAGTTCCTCAACTTCTAAACAACACTGCCCTTTTGAAAGGCTTTCCGGAGGGTAATTGTGTGCCTCAAGTGTGCTGAGCTGTGCAGACGTGACGCCACCCCTTCACCGGGTCTCCGGTGCCTACTTCTTTGCGTGGCTCACTAATTAAAGGTCACACGGCAATGACGGAAAATGACAGGGACGGAGCTGCAGCCCATCACCTTTTCACTGTGAAATTCTACTTTGCTCCCTACATTCTTGTCCAAAGGGTCTGGGGGGGATTTCATCTCATGGCTTTTAAGATGGGTTTTGTTTCTTAAAATTTGAATAAAATATAGTCAAATAAAGTAAAATAGTTTTGTAAAATATTTAAATCAATCCTCTTCTTTACACTTGAATCCAAATGCCCAAGCAACACCCGGATGTCCAGGCCCAATGGGACTGGAGGGCTCCTGGTTCCCGCCTCCTCTGCTCCACACACCAACACACTCTTTCAAGTCTCACCCTTGCCAGTGCCTTGTTCTCGCCCTCGCCTCCTCAGCAAATGTCATCTTCTGTGTCTCTGTAACACTTTCGAAAATGAAGCTCTCATCACCTCCTTTTTCCAAACCACCATCATCTCTGCCTGGACTATTTTAAGAGCGAAGCTGGTTACTCTGCTCCTACTCTTGCTCACTGAATGCATGCACGTGTGTGTGTGTGTGCTCTATTTTCTTAGACCCAAACACACAGTGGCTTAAGCAAGACAGGAGGTTATTTCTCACTCATGGCAGCCCAGGTGGAAGTAGCCTAGGAGCTGTGTGTCACACTTCCTGGCCTTGTGTTCCCCCCTCCCCAGGGAACTCCCCACCATGATCCCATGGTTCTCCCTGAGGAAGGGGAGGGCGCACCCCTTTCCTAACTGCAGAGGCCACCAATTGTGCCCACCACGGCCATGTGTCTGGTTGCTCAGCATTAAGCAGCAGCCCCACTCGGCCACCTGGGAATCTGGGCTGTGTAGCAGTGTTCTGGGCAGCCGAAGTCCGGCCAGAAACCATGGCTCTGTCGCTATGGGAAAACACTCGAATGGACACTGAGGTTTCTAGTCTGCTTTTGTTGCAATAAATAAAGTGAGAATCATAAAGTAGAGACCAGGGCAAGTCACTCACGGCACAATGGTACTCAGGAATATTTGCTCTGCGCTCCAATTTATGAACCCCAAGTCATGAAAATCAGGCCTGGAAGCAGTCTGCATTCTCTGGAAAAGACTTCAGAGAATATTCAACACAATGGTTTTCAAAATTACTTTAGGTAAAAACAATGTATATTGTTGGGAATCATGGTTAGTTTACCATTGTTTCTCTAAAGGCCGCATTACAGCTGAGGGTGACCCTGTAGCATGACACGAACTTTCTGTCTTGTAAGCTAAGCTATGCACACAGACCACACATCCACCGCTAGATTCTCCGACTGCTTGATGGGTGTTAACGATGCCATTTCCTCTCCATCCAGCACAACACCAAACGTTGATTTCAAGTGCAAACACACCTGCATGTATTTCATTCTGCGCCCTGACCAGCACCCTCCGTTAATCCTTTACGTATGTATTAGTCAGTTTTACCCAGAATGCTCTTTCTAGCAATGCCAAGGGTAGGGGATCCGGGAGCCAAGGCATTGCGTCATTTAAAGAAACAGCACTTGGCCCTCCCTAGACCTGAGAGGAATGGACAGGAGAGCACTGTGACCTGGACGATGTTTCCAGATTCCCTCCTCATGGTAAAATAAAACATAAAGGTGGAGGGTACAGCTAAGTGGTATAAGTGCCTGCCTGGTCCTGATTTCAATTCCTGGTACCCCCAAGGCCATGAAAACCTCAGCCTTGCAGCCCGTGGCGCCGTCCTCTCTCAGGCTGTGCTGCTCTCACAGCAGATCAGTGAACTCAGCTCTTCTCTGTCCGCCCACTGTTAGTAAACTCTCTTTCTGCTGAGCACTGGCCCTCCCTGTGCCATGCCTTGCCCAGCATATATGTACATTTGGGGACAGTCCCATGGGAAAAACTATTACATACAATGCATAAAAATTGGTTTGCTCTGTTTGAGTCAGGGTGACACAGGAATCTGTTCGCTTTCTTCTTCCTGGTGCAGATTCCTGGGCCCTTCCTGCACAGTTCTTTGCACTGCGGTATGAAAGCAACCAATGCTAGAGAAACATCTTCATTTTCCTGATGAGGAAGCTGAGGCCCAGGGAATAACAGCAATTGCTGGAAATCACCACCTGCCCAAGCTCACTTTCTCAAAGGAGCCCAGCGGCCTGCACAGAAAAGCCTGCTTCTCCCAGGCCACCCTCCCGGATCCCAGCTCGGGCCCAAAGGGGCATTGGCCGGGTTCATTCTTTGAATAACTGCATGTCTTCTTACAAATATGTACTCTGCACAGTCCCAGCACCTCCAGACCGGCAGTGACGCTTTGTCCTGGGGGGAGGGGAAAGCAGGGCAGGGCGGTGCT
Organism: Dolichotis patagonum; assembly: GCA_004027295.1. Lineage (NCBI taxonomy): Eukaryota > Metazoa > Chordata > Mammalia > Rodentia > Caviidae > Dolichotis > Dolichotis patagonum. The sequence continues at coordinate 23,690 of PVJX010007409.1, read as the reverse complement.
GGAAGTAGCTCTTCCCTTGAGAACCCAACCCGCTCTGAAACTTGGCCGAGCCTCTCATTTGTTTTGATAGCGTCTGCCTTGAAGCGTTGCCAGACAGATCAGGAGACGGGGGCTGCAGACAGCAGCAGAGCCCCCCTGGGGGGTGTGCTTCTGCCAGGTGGGCACCAGAGGGCTCGAGGGGCTCATCAGCGCAGGGGTAGAGCAGACCAGGAGCACCAAGAATCTGGGTGCGGTGAGGAACGGGGCCAGCACAGAGCACCATTCACAGGAGGCCCAGAGAGGCCACCGAAGCCAGTGCCACATCTTCGGGTGGGGCAGAGAACTCAGGCTTGGGATCTGGGAGAGCTGGAGGGTTGTACGTGCCGGTCCGAGCTTCCCCAGTCACTGAGGGTCTTGCCAAAATGCAGATTCCCTCCAGGGGGCTGGGGCGGGTTGGACAAACCTCTTGGTGACACTGATGCTGCTTTTTCTAGTAACACTGTAAGGAACATGGCAGGGGGAAAGAGACCAGGATGGCGCAGAGGAGAGTGTGGACTCCTTGTCTCTTCTCTCACCTGTCTCTTCCCAGAGATGGGACAATACTAGCAGCTCCACACCCAGACTGCTAGCTCCTGGAATCCTCCTCTGCCCCACGTAGGACGGAGACCTGTACATCTGGGGTGGGATGGGCCACCTGCAGCACTGTGGAAAGGAGTCCAGCACCCTTCCTACTTCTCCACCCACGGGTCCCACTCAGTTCCGCCCCGGGTTGGTTTGTTTGGCTCCATTATCTTAGCTTCTGGAAATGCCAGGCTATACACGCCATTCCGGTATATCGGAGGTTGGGTAAATTCTGCAGCTCAGAAACAGGCTGCCCCTCCTCCAGCTGCCTGTAGTACCGGGCCCCTCCCCCTGCCTTTGTTCTCTACCACAGGAGCCAGTGTCACCCCTAAGCAAGGCTAGCACTCGTGCCAGAATGGCACAGCTGACAAGTGATGAGTCAAACCCAGACCCTGGAGATCCCATCCCTGTTTTAGAGTCTCTTATCCTGCAAGATGAACACCTGTCCTGTGGTTTGGGGTGGTTTGTTCGTTTGTTTACATTTCTACCCGAGCAGGTGTGATAGTCTAGAAACAAAGGGAAGATTATGACGCCCAAGGTTTAGGGAGGCAGATGCTGACTTTAATCCCAACTAGGAGCTGAGTGACACTCGCTATAAAAAGGATTGAAACCTGGACCTGCCTACTTCGTAGGTTGTTGTAAGGATTGTCACTTTGTCCTCATGTATCTAGTGTGCAACAAACACACAACTGAATCCAGGCTCTACCATTTCTTTAGTTTGTAGCATTGGATAAGCGACTTAGGGTGGCTTCTTAATAAGATGGGAACGGTCCTGCCTGCCTTTGCCTTGTGAGGAGCAGACAGTGGCACAGGCGTGAAAGCCTCTAGCCCGTGCTTGCCACAGTGGCACTGGTGGCGGGCGCACTTCCTTCCGGTGCCTGGCGTTTCCTTACTTTAGTCCAGGACGCCTTCCCCCTTGGAGGGCTGTGCTTTCACCTGGGTGAGTGTGGACAATAACTAGTGTGGGCAGTTCAGCTTTGCCCGCCTTCCTCTGGAGAGCAAGCCTACCCACACCTGGGCTCTGCTGCCATTCCCCCGGTTCTGGGTGGGAACCTGCCCGATGCTGTGGGTCCCTGGCAGATACCATCAGCCCTCAGACTAAAGCACACCTCCCAATTAGCACCCCTCGGAAAGCCAAGGTGACATTTGGCCTATACCTTTACTCTGGACTTATTTCCGCAATTGTTCAAAAGTGTTATTGCTTCTGTGTTCCTTTTTGAAAGGAGCCAGTAAAGCATTCATTCAGGTAGTCTTCTACGTAGCTTTGTTTGGAATCTACTAAGAGCTCGGAACTCAGCCAGGGAGTTCATCAGTGAGACAGCACCTGCCCCTCGAGAGCCCACTTGCTGTGGGTGAGCAGCGTGAAAACAAACAGAGAACACCATTAGTGTGCTGCGAGACAGGCACACAGAGCTGGAGAGTCTGCGCTGACTGTGTGGGAGACCGAGGCCGAAGCCTACTGAAAAGACAGCAGACGTTGGTGAGAGGCGTGACGCAGCATCACCCTTGGCACCCGTGGGCACCCACCGTCTTTCCCTGCTGTGTGTGGCTCCGTACAGGCAGAAGCACAGCTACTCGCTCATCGCTTTCAGCCAGTGTCTGACTTGTGGCAGGCATTCAATAAATACAGAAAAATGAAATTGGAAATGGGATAAGGGGAACAGAGAAAGACATTTGGGGAGCCGCGGGGGTGCCACACAGTCAGGCTGGCTTGCTGCCCCACCCTCCCCCGGAGCCCCTGAGAAATATGGAGGATGCATCCAAGATGACGGCAGGAAGGAGCTGTGGCCTCTGCAGGCCCAGGAAAGAGGAAGATGAAGTAAGATCTCGGGCGTTGGAGGAAGGAATGACATCAGCAAGACATGGGGCACACACACGGAGGAGGGGCTCTGAATGAGGCCTTAGGGCAGGGCACTCCAGGTCCCCTACTCACCCTCACCAGGGCCAAGGGAGACTGTTTGCATCAGATATGAGATCAAAGTTGAAAATAAGTAGGATTGCTCTTTTGTTCATATTTGAAAATTTACATTTAAAACTCTTTCTTTTTTGCCTTTTGCAAAAACCTGAATAAAGAAATTTGAGTTTTAAGAAGCAGTTCAAAGAAGCAAGCCCTCCCTGTGAACCAGCACCATGGGCAGGCTGCCACCGCCAGGAGGACAGCCAGACCCCCTGCTCTTTTCCTGTGAGTCAGCACCATTTGCGGACTGTAGGGGAAGAGAACAAGAAGTCAACAAGAAGCAAGCCCTCCTTGTGAGCCAGTGCCGTGCACGGGCCCCCACTGCTGGGGGAGCAGCCGGACCCCAGCCTCTTCTGCCATGTGGGCTGGAAAACAAGAGGAGGAATGCTGCGTCTTCTTGTTTTCAAGACAGTGGGTACCCACGGGTGCCAAAGGTGATGCTGCATCACGCCTCTTACCAACTCCTGCCCCCTCTCCCTGCCCCGTAAGAAACCGACTGGTCCAGAGAAACACAGGCTGTGATGATAGCCACTGAGGTGAAATGCAGTCTGATGCTTGTGGCATTTGGTGTTTCACTGACTTTGCAGGTCTACGGCTGTAGATCTGATCATCTATTGAGAGGATCACAGTATGCAGAACCTCAGGGGTTCTCTTTCTGAAGGTGGTGGCCGCCTTCAGAATTCCCTATTATCTTATTTTGAAGTCCTGTATCATTTTCATTGTTTTGTTGGGTTGGGTTTATTCAGTTTTGTTTTGTTTGATTTTGTTATATCCAACGGCATGGTCAGTCATTTCGAAGATAGCAAGATATATTATGGTAGCCACTTTGGATTTACTATTGTCTTGCCTTGAAGTCCTTTATTGCATTCATTGTCTTGTTTTTATTGGTTCTATTCTTCTGTTCTGTTTGATTTTTACTATGTCTGATGGTATCCACAGCTGTTTTGAAGACAACAAGAGGCACTATAGTAACCATTGTTGAATTTGCATTGTTTTGAAATCCTCTGTCACTTACACTGGCTTGTTTTGATTGGCTTTGTTCTGTTATATTTTGCTTAGTTTTATTCTTTTTAAAATAAAAAAATTAAAACAAAAAAAAAAAGAAGCAGTTCAGGGCCAGGGATGTGGCTCAGTTTCACAGAACCTACCCAGCAAATCCAGGAATGACTTCAATTCCTGGAAGCAAAAGAAGAAAATGATGAAGCAGGAGGACGAGGAGGAGGACTGTTGTAGCTTGGCATAACTAATGCCATCTTGTGCCCTGTATTTGACCCGTGCCCTGTATTTGACCCAGAAGAGTGAAAAATTACTCAGGGTACAAGTCCTATGGGAAAAGCAGAATGAGCTGCACCCAGAAGAGAAAAAATTAACCTGCTTAACAAAGAAGTGGGATGTAGGGGTCAACCAAAATTAATGTAAGATTCTAGCTAAATTGTTTCCAATTTGTCTTGCTTTGTGGCTTTCTGCTTTAAATGCTCTGTGACCTTCCAATTTGGGACCACTCGGTTTGACTCTGAAACAGGGGTCTATGCAAGTGGTCACTGAGCTCAGCTAATAAAATCCCAAAATTTATCAGTATGGCTGCTTGGATTTCTGTACTGATTACCAACCCACTTCAGGAGCAATTTAACTGTATTATTAACCAAAATTGCTGAAAACTGAGTAATTCAAAATGCCATTAGAGGAGCCACTGTCCTGGGGGAGATGAGCATTGCCCTGGCATAGCCTGCTAACAACTCATAGAAAACACTTAATGTTAATACTCAACTCCTGAGATTCCCCTAAGTGTTACAGATTGAATTGATATCAGAAAGAAAATAAGGAAGGAGGAAAAAAAGCACAAGGAACAGAAATACCAAACAATACATCACAAAGTTCAAATACCTCAGGACCTAACAGGCATGTCACTGACTTAGGTCCCCTATCACAAGAAGCAGTGCCCAGGTGGTCCTGCTTTCTTATCATGTGCTTTTCCTGGCTCCCCACCATCTCCTGGTCCTCTGCCACCTGTTGGCCTCTCCACTCGCTCCCTTTGGGACTCGTCTCTGCCTGCTCCCTGGCCATGCTCAAGCCTCTCCTCCCTTCTCCCATCTTGTCTGAGCACCTTTCACCAGTGTGCAGTGGCTCGGGCACATTCTGCAGGGTTTCCTGTGCTGAGATTTAATCCTCACTGGGGAGTATCAAAGCAGGTAGAAACTTAGTATGACAATGGCATGGGGAGGTGGGTGGGACCTCTGGGAGGAATCAGGTTGGGTAAGATAAGGAGGGAAGAGTCTCAGGATACAAACCCTGGTGTCTTGCAAGAAGAGGAAGAGACCAGACACACACGCATGCACCCATGTTCCCTGACCTCACATTAAATTTCATGTATTTTCATGAACCAGTTTTTCCGTCACTTCCCCAGCAACATAAAATCCTTGAAAACAGAAACTTTGTCTTGTTCGCAGCCATATCCCATGTCAGGAGAACAATGCCTGCACAAGACACACTGTTAAAGGACTTTTGGATGAAGGAACAAATAGACAAAGGTATAAACCAAAGCGGACAGACCAGTTAGGAGCTGGCGAGAGGTGCTAGGTAAAGGGTAAGGAGAGACTGCTTACAAGGGGACATTGACTGTGTCAGCCTGGCTGGGCTACGGTGCCCAGGCGTTTGTTTGTCGAGCATTATTCTGGATGTTTCTGCAAAGTGAGATTTGGATGAGATTTATATGTGAATCAGTAGACTTTGAGTGAAGCAGATTACAATCTTGGTAGGCCATATGCACCTGTGGATAGCCTGAGGAAAACAAGACTGACCTCCCTAGGCAGGAGAGAATTGTGCCAGTGGACAGCCTACGAACCCGGACCGCTACTGCAGGGCTTCTTGGGCACCCAGCACGCCGGCCCCACACTGCAGATGTTGGACTTGCCAGTCACTGTAGTTCCTTGAATTTGTCTCTGTCTCTCTCTTCCCTTATTGGTTCCATTTCTCTGGAGAACCTTGACTACTTTACTAGGACCTTGGTCAGTCTCATAGGGATGGCAAAGTGAGGAAAATGTGGGAAGCTAAGAAGGCCTGGGAGGAAGCCCCACACTGAGGGACCTGGCACAGGAGACTGGGCCCTTGTTGGTGCCGCAAACCAGACCAAAAAGGTATCATTCCTTTGCTTGTTCACGCCTTGGTCTGTCCCAGCACCAGCTCCAAGTACAAAGTACCCAAGAGCCAGGGTGATGGAGGATTTCGCAGATTGCCCAGAAATTTGCTTCAGGTTGGTAGTTTTACTTATACTTCTGTTATATCTCTGCAAGAGTCCAATTTTCTTGATTTTTGTTGCAGCTCAGAATAACTGAGGAAGCTTTCAAAGGCTCAGCATGGGAACACTGGAGGTAAGAAGCTGGCCAAAGATGCCCTCTTCCCAGCTGCGGCCTTTCCATGTCACTGTTTGGAGATGCAGCTGTCTCCTCACAGGGAATGAGGCCCCCCAACTTCTTCCTCAGCCAGTGCTGCTGCTGTTGGGCTTGGTTTCTTCCCCACAGGAAATGCACTGGCCAGGCTGTGGGTGTGTTATGATGGTATCTAAGTAATGGTAGCCCTGAACTCCGGAAAAGCAAAAGGCCCTCTAAATTATTATCATTACTTCTCCTTCAGAAGTACAAAGAAAGGGATCCTATCTTGTTGGAGTAGTGTGGGTTGCACCAGATAGATTGCCAGAGATGAGAGGCCAACCCTACACAGAAGAGATCTTTAACAAGTGAAAATTCTAATACCTCTGTAATGTGTAGTTTATAGGGTGTTTTAAAATGCACTGTGCATCAGAGCTTCCTAGCTATACTTTGAAGCAGATTATTTTATTACTCCAGATGTATGGAAAAATAAACTAGGGATCAGAGATAATAAACAGCCTTTCCAAATTCTGTACTTAGTAATTTACAAAAAGAGTTCAAACCTGTATCTTCCAGCTTCTAATCTTGGGCACTGTAAGCCAGCTGGTTCCAAACATCAGAAATGGGGCAAAACTATGTAAGAATGAATCACTTGTGGCATTTGTTAAAAATACAAATTCCAGGCTTCACTTCCAAAAAGTTCTGATTCAATAGGTGTTGATGTTCCCTATTGATGTATTTATAAAATACCCTATAAAATCTTCTGTGCAACCAGATATACACTGCATATCAGAGGGTGTAAAACATAGTAGGGGAAGCTAGTCGTTTACCTTGCTAGTAAACTGTGCTGAGCGTAAGATCATAACAAGGAACGAAACAGACATCATTTTGACTATGATGGAACTCTACTCTGGTAAGCAAAATAAGTATGCACAATAATCATACAAGTAAATAGATATTTAAACATTGACGTATAGGGCAGGAGAAAAAATGGATAATGAGAAATTTAAAATATCTGGCTTAGCAAGGGGCAAGAGGGAAAGGTCTTGTAAAAAAAAAATGACATTTAAGTGTCATCAAACAGTCCTGCAAGGTGGAGATGGCCAACTGGGTCAAGTAGGGAGGATGGGGTGTGGGCCAGAGAACAGACGTGTGTCCTGGCCCCCACTAGCAGATGTGACTGTGATCTGGAAACTGAGAAGTGGGATAAGAAAAGAGGAGGAGACAGGCAGTTACGGCTGGTGACGGCAGGTGACTCAAGGCCCGTGCCTCATGGGAAGAGGTTTAGACTCTAAGTGGTGGTGTGCTAGTGGTGGAATACGCCAATCAGAGTTTCATGTTCAGACGGTTTGGATGAGAAACTGGAGCGGGAAGGAGGGCAGCGGGACTCCGGGGGCACAGCTGTAGCAGCGTCCAGGAGAGAGACAATGATGGTTTACGTGGAAGCAGAAGGAAGTAGAAAAAGAAGGATTTTGATGGGAGAACAAACAGGGTTTGGACATTCAGTGGGAGAAGTTACCAAGAATGATTTCTGCCATGAGTAACTGGAGTGGCTAGATGTGCCGAGAGCCACTTTGAATTCCTCTGTCAGTCTGGGGAAGGGATTTATGTATTTAGTTTCTGACAGGTTGGAGGTGTGTGAGACATTCACAAGTGGCCGTGGCAGGCCTGGCTGGAGATCAACTTGCTGGATCTTCGGCAGAGACGGTGCCCACGGCTGTCCAAGTGGGTGAGGGCACTTGGGGAGCGAGCCCATGTGGGAACCAGACAGCCCGGTGGAGCCCAGGCAGGAGACAGGCAGGAGGCCCTGGGCTGAGTGCCCTGCTTCTTGGGCCACAAGAAGTCACAGTAAGGGGATAGTGACAACAGCACCCCCTGTAGTTGTGTCTGTTTGTCATCATTGTCTGGTACACTAAGTTCTCAAGGACAAAGGATAGTTTCTTTTTCTTACTCAGTTTCCCACAACTTTTTGCATGTTTTAAGTGAAATTTGGCGCTCACATAAGAGAAAACACAACCCAGGATGAGTCAGTGTTTTCAGGTGAGTCAGACACTGAGCAATCTCCGCAACGCTTTCACTGAGGAACTCGGGCACCGCCGGGCACAGCAGACCTGGGCTCTCACAGCTGGCTCTCGAAACGTGGCCAAGTCAGTGTGACCTCCAAGCAGCAGCCCTGAGACCAAGTCACGCAGGCCACGGCGTGATTCTGAAGAGCCAGCACACAGCACACTGCACACCCACCACATCTTTCCGAGCAGAAAATTTGCTTTCGTGTCTATTTCACCAGTCTTTGCTGTGATTCGTGTGCTATACCCAATTTAATAATTCCTTCCCTACTTTAGTGTCATATGGATAGACTCTTGCACTTTCTTCAAAAGTTTTAAAGAGTTTTTTATTTAGTTCACCTGGAATTTATTTTTGAAGATATGGTGAAGCAGGGAAATAATTTTGTTTATTTATTTGTGTGTGGATATTGTGGCTCGTGTGCGCCCTTAGGACCATTTATTGAGGGTTTTTTTTTCCCTCCTGATTTGCCATATTGGACATTCATTCATTCAACACTGAGTTAAGAGCCAACTATATCAGGTGCAGTGGTGCAGGCCTGTAATCATAGCTCTGTGGGAGGCTGAGGCAGGAAGATCACAAATTCGAGGCCAGCCTGTGCAACTTAGTGAGACCTTCTGTTAAGAGAAAGAAAAAAGACTGGGGATGTAGTTCTGTGGCAGAATGCGTGCCCAGCATGGGCAAGGCTCTGGTTTCATCACCCAGCATCATAATAAAATAAAATAATAATAAAATAAAGAGAATACGTCAGGTGCTGTTCACATCACTGGGGACAAGACTGAAGCAGAAGGCTCAGGAGATCCAGACATCATTGCTGGCCCCAAAAGGATGTTAGTCAATTTAACAGCTCCAAGCATTTGCAACACACCTTAGATCCACTCTGTAACAATATAATAAGTACAGCAATAAGCATGCATTCTAATATCTTAGCTCAGTCCCAATTACAGGAAGTCTTCTAAGTGCTCCTCAAGCCAGTATGGCCTCCGTTTTCTTTCTTTACTTTTCATGTCACTTATCTTCTTAAGCAGTTTCTACTATAACATGGCATCATTGCCTGTTTACATTTCTCCCCTAGCAGTAATGAAAAAACCTTGCCTTGTTTATTCCAGACCTTGGACTGGGCTTTGGTTCAAACCACTATCTGTTAAATAAATTCAGATGTAGCCCTATGGTCCTCTGAGTTGCTCTTCAGAGATGTATGTTACATTGCCAGGAAGAATGAAATCATACTGTTGGCTGGACACAAATTCACATAGAGGAGGAGATAGTAGGAAGAGGAAACTTACACAAACACATGCGCACTCACACGCATGCGCACTCACAAGCACCGAGTTCCTGTGTGTGCATGTGTGTGGTACTGGGGACTAAACTCAGGGCTCACTCTGAGCTACATGCACAACCCTGTTCTACTTCTTACTTTGAGACAGGATCTCACTAAATCGCTAAGTTACCCAGGCTGCGCTGTAACTTTCAATCTTCCTGCCTCTGCCTTCTAGAGAGCTGGGATTGTAGGATGGAACATGCCTGGTTCTCAATTCTTTTTTTTTTCCTCTTAAAAATTTTTATCAGTACATACTTGCAGCACATAATGATTACACTCAATGTGGGGAGGTGGTCCATGAACATAACACTTCTCAATTCTTTCTCCACCCTTTCCCCCTCATCCCCCCCTTCCGACCTTCTCTTAGTCTCCTTCCCATCTGCAAAAGATTTTACCTCCCTGTTTCCTATTATCTGCCATTTATTTTTGCTCTTTACTTTATTTCTACTTTGGGTTTCTCATATAAAAGAAACCATCCACTATTTAAGCTTGGTTAAAGCTTGTATTTATTTCACTTCCAAGTTCTTTTTAAAAATGCACTTCAGCAAAGCCAGGCTCAAGAAGACAGGAAGCCCAGGCAAGAGAGCTTTGTAGACAGCAGGGCAGCAGAGAGACGCCCTCTCTCACTGCTGTGCAGAGACAGGTGTGGTAGAAGGGCCAGGAGGAAGCCATCAACCACAGTTTCCACTTAAACTAAAACAATGATGTGTGATACACGGAGAATGGGAGGGCGGGAGGAGAGTACTAAGGGAGGCACTGGCTCGGCAGAGAAAGACAGTGGGTGGCATCTAAAGTTGATAAAACAAGAAACAGTGACCTAAGCATATTGTTTCAAAATACAGAGAACAGTTCAATGTATTAACTTGAGGTTGCCTCTGGAGTGTGGAACCAAGGACTGGAGAATGCCCAGCTGAGGTTCAGTGTAGTCTTCATGACACTTAACGTCTATATGCATGTGGTAGTTTGATGCAAACATCTGAGACACTAAGTAAACCACTGGTCTGCAAGCTGGTTCATCTTTGACGCGGATTTTGGGACAGGGAAGCCCTTCTTCCAGCTCCAGGTGCCATGCTGAGACACGGAGGAATGCCAGGCGACCCGTGGGGCTAATGACAGTGGCCCCTGGGAGCACATGTTTGAGGTGATCTTGCCTAATCTTGACAAGAGTGCTTAAAGATAAATCTTACAAATGAATAAATAAATGAATGAATCTTACCATTTGCATTTCACAGATGGAGAGATGGGTTTGGAGGCCCTGACTTGTCTAAGTTTCCCCCTGCCTGGAGCTGGTCAGTGATGGACCGCAGGTCTGCACTACAGCACACCAACCCCAGAACACAAAGGAGTCCAGCTAGGAAAGTGCCTCCAGAGCCCCACAGAACGCTTCCTATGCACTGTCCCCCATGTCTGGCTCCAGCCCCTTCTGTGCCACTTCCTCCCATCGAAGCTCGGCCATATTGTGGTCCCAAATACTGAGTAGTTATCCAAGTACCATAATCCCTTTCTAGTTTTCTTCACAATCCAAAAAGTTATAATTGCAATCCCATTGAGACATCATTGGAATCCCAGCAACTTAATTCCAATCTACCACCTCCAATGCAGCCCACGGTGAGAAAAAAGACACCAGGACACATTCCAAGTGAAGGGCAGCCAAGGGGTCCTAAGTCCAATCCCTGTGAGGACATGCGGACAAGGCCCTGGTCCTAGGCCTCCCAGAATTTATTATCTTGTGAGGAAGGGGGGTGGCTCAGGGATGAGTGACAGTGAGGATGGCGGGAATTACAAGAGTAACTTGAGCTGGCTGGCCAGGTGGGGAGAAAAGCATCACTGCAAATTGCAAAGATAAGGATATGCCCAAGGATCAATTTGCATAATTCAATTAAGGTAACAACTGAATTGTTTTAGGAGGCTGTTGCTTCTGTTTCTGATGTGTAAACTTTTGTGCCCTGGGGAGTCATAGCCTCTTTACTTTGAGGCTTCTACCCAGTTGACCTTCCTGGAGCTATTGGCTCTAACATCCCTGTCTGCCAGCTTTAGAGATTACACCAGCACCTCGGTTAGCCTTATTTGCAATGCTTAGAGCCAATTTAAGAGAGAAGGAAATACCATAGCCAGCTCTCTACATATCAGTGTAAGGAAATAAGTCTCCAAATAATCAAAGTTGTAGTAATTGTTTTGCATTCAAGGGGGAGTCATTGGAGTTGTCTCCCACAGGCCAGCCCCAGCTCTGCCTTTGTCTCATGTGTACAACTAACACTTTGGTGTTTGTCCTTGTATTTTTCCCCTAGGCAGAGACAAGCAAATTTCTCTTTAAATAAATGGTATCTTACGAGGAGTGATGGTACATGCCTGTAATCCAGTACTTAGGAGGCTGAGGCAGGAGGACTGTTGTGAGTTTGAGGCCAGCGTGGGCTATTCTAGTGTTTAAGCTCACTTTAAACACACTACAGAGTGAGACCCTGTGTCACTAAAATAAAATAAAATAAAATAAAATAAAATAAAATAAAATAAAATAAAATAAAATAAAATAACATAAAATAGTATCATAGGCTATATCTGTACTCTCTTGTCTCTGCACACCCATTGAAGTTGTTCAAGACCATTTTTCTCTTCAACAGGCAATCTGTGCTCTTCCATGGCATAGATTACCACCATTCATCTAATTTCCTTTATATTTCTGTATGGTTATGTACTAGTATTTCATCATCTCAATCCTGAGCAATGCTTTTTTCAGAGATCTTATTATTCTACTTGTAAAGATGGCCAGCGGAGGACTAGACAGTGAATCCTTTGGCATTAGCCAGTCACCCTGCAGATTGGCCTGACTTCCACTATTCAGGAACAATACTCAAGACTCCAAAATTGCTCATCACTGGGCATTGCCCTTGGCCACAGAGGGCTGCCTGGCTATCACTGAGCAATAGCTGGGCTCACTGCCCGGTAGAAACAGGGTGGCCAGCTCTGCAGGGGACCACGGGGGCAGACCTCTGTAGGCCTCAGCGACAATAGGACTGTGGTCCAGCTCCTCCCTGCAGGCCTGCTGTCCTCCTCTCTTACAGTGCTCCTTCTGAGAGCACATCCTGTACACCTGCACACGGTCCCAGGTCACAGCAAGTGTCCTGGGAGCCAGTGTGAGCTACAAATGCTTTGGAAATCAGTCGAATCTATTTTTAAGCAGCATTCCCCTTAGGCTCCACTTTTGTTCCTAGCAGTTACCAACATGTAATGTATATTTATGAGTTTATTCATTATCTAGCTTTCTGTGGCCAGAGTATATGTTTGATGCAAACAGGGACCCCACTTCATTCTCTGTGTTATCTCCAGCACCTAAACAATGCCTGGCACTAACTAACAGGGGAATCTTTTCAGAATTATGAAGGTAGCATAGAGAAGTAACAGGACCCTCTCCTTGGTGACAGATACGCTTATGATGGGACAAAGGTGTTCTAGCCCAGCTGCATCTCCAGCAGTAACTTTGGGTAAGTTTGTAAACCCATTTGAACCTCAGGGTCCTCATCTACAAAATAAGGAAAGCAATAAGACCCACCTCACAGGAACTTTGTGATAATTAAATTAGAGAATATCTTCAGAGCCTTTAGAAAAAAAGCCTACCCTAGAATTGCTAGATAATTACTGTAATTCTAAACCAATCTCTCTAAAAAGTAATTTTAAAAATATAATTCTAAAATATTCTTATACACCATTGAGTTAAAGTGCTTGGAAAAAATGTAATTAGGCAATGACTATCTCTCCAGCCAGCTGCTAGGATATTTTCTCTAATTACAACATACAGTTCATTAGCTTTTGTGCAGTATTCAGTCCAGGACATAAAAGTCCACTGGACAAATTACCTCCTGCGTTCACTGGGACACAGTCTCCCACCTGAGCAGCTGGGGCTCTTGAGATGCTTTATCATTACTGTATTTCACAACCCAGGAAAGCTGGAACATTGGAGAATGGGTTGTAAAGGGCAGGCAATACAGAATTAGGAATATAGAAAGAAGGCTTGGATTCAAGTCATCGTCACTTCGTCTACTGGCCATGGCATCTTGAACAGGTCATGTACCCATCCATTTGTCTATGCACTCATCCATTCAACCCTCCATCTATCCAGCCACCATCCATCTGTAGGGGCAAAGTCGTGTAAGTGAAAAAAATAAAATAAAATAGGGGTCTCATTAGGTCTTCTAGCTAAGATCAGAAAGAGTTAAAAATAGACTTTACTACAGAGATTCCCCTGGGAATTTTTTATTTCTACAGGAATAGAAAAAGAAAAAAACAGATAAAGAATAACGCCAAGCTAAATGTGGTGGCACATGCCTGTAATTCCAGTACTTAGGAGGCTGAGGCAGGAGTATTGCCATGAATTCAAGCCCAGCCTGGGCCACATAGTGAGTTCAAGGCCAGTCTGAACTACAAAGTGCGACTCTGTCTCAAAAAAAAAGGCACCAAATGGCCTTGGGACATGCACCAAGAGATCAAAAAAAGAGCTGACAGGAGAAAGAAAGCCAAGTGCACAAATAGTCACCCTTAGCTTCAACAGAATATATGAGAAGCAGGCGAGAGGCTGACCAACTGTAAGGCAGTGTATACTCACACCTGTGCATCAACACACACACACGCGTGCACACGCACGCACACACACACACACACACACACACACTCACTCTACAGCTGCTGTATTTCCCTCTAGGGTCATTATAGAGTACAAGAGATTTCCACATGCCTTGCTAGTAACTCTAAGCTAATCATGAATAAGCCCCCTGTCAAGTAGTTGCTTACCCCAAAAATAACAATTTAAAAGGGAGATCAAGAACAAGTAAACAGACCAAAAAAGAAAAAAGAAAGAAAAAATCGCTGCATGTAGACCCCTGGAAGAAACGGTACTAAGCAGAGATGCAGCCAATCTAGTGATGGCAAATTCTGGTTGGAGGGGAAGGGTCTCTAACTCTCTATAGAAAGCAGCTGGGAACAAAGGCCCATGGGTCCTCCATCTTCCCAGAGCCCCCTACCCTGATGCTTTCTTTCAGGGTAGCTGTGGTCTTCTTTCCTGTCCCTTCCTTTCCCTCTAACAATATAGTGTCTCCCTTTTGTTAAACTTTGTCCCTCTAATTTTTTATTGGGACTGAGTTTATGATCCCAGTTGGCTGTTTGGATGGCAGAGCAGTGGTACTTGTCTCCCAGATGTGGTATCTTTGGTTTCCTGACCAGGACCCAGATGTGATATCTTCATCCACCCACCCATCTATTCATCCATCCATCTGGTCGTTCATCCATCCATCTGTTTGGTCATCCATCCATCCACCCATCAGTCCATCTATCCATCCATCCATCAGGCCACCTGTCCATCTGTCCACGCATCTATCCACACTTCTTAAGCATCTATGGCATAACAGATGCTGTGCTGCACCTGAAGACACGGATGGGCCAGTTCCCAAGAGGAGGTGGTGATTGTTACTTTGGTGAAACTTGTTATGCTAATTCAAAGATTAACGTAGTTTATTAAAGGACACCTTTAACAAAGATGAGCTTGGTGAGTGGGCAAAAAGGGGGCTTGCTGTGCCACCTATCAGGACCTACTATATAAAGCTCCAGAAGCTAAGGTGGTGTGCATCATCATCACAGAACACAAAGGGAGCCCTGTACAGCCAGGCAGTGTGGGAATCGGGTGCATGGAGAGAGCCGTTCCATTAGAAATCAGTGGGAAAGGATGGTCTACTCAATGAATAGGAAGAGACATTAGCTAATACATGAAGGAAATACTAAACATGAAAGTAACTTTCTGTGAAAATACTAGAATACATTTTTATGGTCTTTGGGCAGGAACTTGGACCTTTCCACCTAAACCCTCTAAAACCTAACTGGTAAAAATATTTTCAACAATGCAAAAATTAAAATAAAATGATTAGGAACCGAAGTGCTTTAGATTTGAGCTTTTTTTGATTTTGAAATATTTTATATACATAATGTCATATTGAGGATACAACATATGCAATTCACTTTCTCATATAAAGCTTATACACAGAAGCTGAAGGTAATTTTGTGTAGCACTGGTACTGTACCTGTGTCTTGATTTCATCCCATCACATGAAATCAAGGGTGAAATTTTTCTGCTCATGGTATTATATTAGGGCTCAAGAAGTTTCAGATTTTGGAGCATTTCAAATTTCAGATTTTGAGATGATGGATGTTCAACTTGTATGTGTCAAAGTCTAAGTAGGGGACAGGGATTTAACTCAGCACAGCACCTGCCTGACAAATGTGAGTTCTTGAGTTCTATTTCCAGGATCCAAAAACAAACAAACAAACAAACAAACAAAGTCTTAAGTAAATTAACAGAGAATATATAGAAAGGCAGGTAATTTTACAACACCTATGAAAAACCAAAGATCTTATCTCAAATAGAAAGAACTCCTGAAAATCAGTAAGAAAACCTAAAATGTAGTAAAACTGAGCAAGAGAAATGAGCAAGTAATTCCCCAGACAGGAGTCACAACAAGGAGGGGACACTCCCTTTGCCAGTCCCCAAAGAAGTCAGAGTAACAGCAACACTGTGCCCCCACCCCAACCGGCAAACATCGAAGCCCGGCCATACCAGTGGCTCTGGGATTGCCAGTGGGTAATTCAGCTGTCAAAGAAATGTTAGGGCCTCCTCTGGGAGCTTTGACTTGTGCCACCTTTTGAGCCTGCAGTTCCACCTGGAGGTGTGCATCTTGAAGAAACGCACATGCTCCTGACAGATGCTGCACTGCTTGCAGCATCAGGAGGACTGGGCTTGACCCTCCTGCCTGCCCATCTAAGGGCAGGACAGCGTCCTGAGGGAGAGCTGAAAGGCAGGGGCCAGCCAGCCGCTTCCGGCCTCTCCCTGCGCACGTCCGCAGCGGTGGCCTGTGGAGACGTGTTTTCGGCACAGCTGCCTCCGAGGCCGTGCTCCTGCAGTACAGGAGGCTGCGGCTGGCTTCCGGCCCCTCGGTGGTCCTGGCCACGGCCGCCCAGGGCTCAGAGGCGGCAGTGGTAGATCCTTCGCTCCAGTCGGCCTTGTCGGTGATCAGAGGTTCTAGCAGCCACAGCTGGTCAATTGGAAGCGCCCGGCAGTCACTCTTGGCCACTTTAACCACAGCCCAGACTCTCATGTCCTTCTGAAGGTTTTGTAAATATTTTATTTCCTATATTAAATTCCACCCGCAGAAATACTTACAGTGATTTGTTTCCCTCACCGACTCTTGGCTGCTATGATATATGAACAAAAACACTGGCAGCACCACTGATGACCACAGGACAAGGATAAAAGTAGTCATAGTGCCAGATAACACGGACTGAGTGCCCGCCCTGTCCCTGGCACTGTTTTTGCTCCTTGCAACAACCTTAGAGTTAGGTACTATTATTAACTCTACTTATATCTGAGGAAACTAAGACAGGCAGATTTCCCAAGGCCACGCCCCGACCCACTAGTGGAGGCGATTTAAGCCTGAGGCACCCCAACGGCACAGTAACAGTGGCCAGGAAGCTGTCTTCTGGGTCTCGCCTGTCTCCCCCACCTGGCCCAGGAGCTCTGACCCCTCACTGTCTTTAGCATCAGCCACCAGAGGAAACAGGTACGATCTGATCATGGCAAGCACAACCCATCACTATGACTCACGCCACACTCCTCTCAGAACCTGCTCTGCAGCACTGGCTCAGCAAGCTCTAGATAGGGTCAGATTAAAACTGGGCAGCAGCAAACTTTGCCTATTGACAGTAGGAAGAAATCACAGGCTGCTATGGCTCCAGGAAGCCACAGAGATGAGATCCAAGCTTCACCCGGGCTGAGTCAGGGACAGTGGTCTTGCGGAGAACACGAGGCTCTGTTTGTTGTTTGTTTTGATTTTAATCTCACTCCTGAATCACCACCAGTCTTCAGGGACGAGGGTGAAGCTGGCTGTCGTAACCACTTGTGTTGATCACGAAACGGGTGGAGGGAGCAGGACTTTGGTTCCGGGTGAGCATGTGTCTAGAGGAAGCTGAAAGGACATGTCGGAGGAGAATGGAGCAACAGCACTGACAGGCCAGGGTTCCAGCTTGGGCTTCAGGTCCTGGTGGGAAGGCCGCTGGGCAGAGGACAGCAGACAGACTCAGCACAGTGTCTGGGCAGACCCCACCATGCGTTGTTATCGGGAGTGCCAGCCAGTCAGACGACACTGCTGGGCTGGTGAAGCGGAACTGTTTGGGGGCTCCCTTGTTCCCCACCTGAAGCAGAACTGATCCCAGATTATAGGGGAGGACGCAGTCTGGGGTACAGGGTGGGAAAGTGTCAAGTGGCCTTAGCTTCCAAGGTCAGGGACACCTGGAGAATCAGCCTCGGCCTCTGGTGACACTGCATAGCTGCCTGTTCTCTCTGAGGGTCACTGCTCCGTGAGCACTGCTTGAAGACAAATCCTTTCACCTGAGAAGGAGCACCCGTGCCTCTGTCTCTGGAGTCATGCCAGATCCTCCTGGCCCTCAGCTGTCTGCAGCAGTCTCCAGGCCTTTCAAGCTGACCCCCAAACTCTCCTTCTGCCTCCTGTGTTTTTCTCCGATTATTAAAGTCATGTATGCCAATCACAAGAATTGAGAAAACAGAAAACATGCCCAGGTGAGCTTCTTGTCCTCCTGAAGTACCAGTGAAGCACAGCAAGGAGGTGGGCTTTGTTCCCACCGATGGGAGAGCAGATACAGCCTGGGGTCTGCTCAGCAGGGCCTGGAGGGGGAGAGGCAGATCCTCGCCTTTGGAAGCCAAGGAGCGCCCTGCTTCCCCTCCGGGGCACCCGGAGCTCAGGCGTTCATGTCACCAGCGACGCCTGGACTGAACTGACGAGCCCTGGCAGAACAGACAGTGGCTCGTCCCTCCCTGGCTGGCGGCGGACCTCCCCACCCCCCTAGTGGAGCCGTCAGGTCACACCTGTGTGTCTGGGAGGGGACAGCAGGACTGTTGTGGAATGCAGGAAATGGGAGAACTCCGTGAACACTGTCCCGCTCCTGCTGGGCCCCTTAGGGCTCTGGAAGCCAGGCTGAGCCTCTCGAAGGGGACACAGGAAGCACAATGGGAGGGACCGCTGCCCTGGCTGCCTCGGAAGCTGACCGTGCTTCCTGGCATTAAGCACAGCCTCCTCCCTCCATCCCTCTTTCTACTTCTTTTCTCTTTGTTCGAGACATAATTGAAACACGAGCAAAGTCACCATTTTGAAGCGCGGTTTTCAGCATGTGCAACAGTTTAGAGTGTATTTACACGGTTGTGCAACCATCTCTCATTGCCCCATCTCTGACCGAGCCTGGCAGGTAATAACTTTCTGTTTCTGGGGACTTTCCTCTTCTGGACATGCATGTGCATGGATCGCAAGTGTGGCCTGTGTGCCTGGCTTCTTCACTGCGCATGTTTTCACGGTTCATCCATTTTGCTGCATGGTCACTAATTAGCAGCTTTCTGTGGCTGAACAGAGTATCTATTCCACGCACAGTCCACCTTTTATTTCTCTGTTCAGCAGTTGACCGCTAATTGGGTGGTTGGTGTGCTCGATGTAGTGAGCGAATTCTAAACAGAAATTTCTGGCTAAGTAAAAGCCCGAGCAGTCCTAGCTCGACTCCCGTCGTAGGGTTTGGAAATGGTGGCTGTGAAAGGCCAGAACTGCTGTTCACGAGGAGCGCGAGCGCGCTGCTAGCGGGCCTGGCGCCGAGCCTGTCTCTGTGCGCGAGCCGTGCACCGCGCTGCGTGGCAACGTGCGTTCTGCGCTGCTGTCTGCCCGGGCGCTTCCTCCCCGCTGCTTTCCACCCGCTGCGCTCGGTTTTATCGGGGAAGCTTCTGGCTGGCAGTGCAGGGCTCCTGCTGCACGGCCCACCCTCTCGGCACCCACACGGAGCACGGCAGAGTCGCCGGCCGGTGTCCAGGGGTCGGGGGTGGGCTGCTACACCCCGGCGGCCAGCAGTCTGTCCAGTCTGCAGCACTGGGAAGAGCCCCTAGCCCTCACCTGCTACTGCAGCTGCTGTTCTCCGTCCAAAGAATCTGGGCCCAGAGCGCGGGCGCCTTTGCAAGTGGCTCCTGGCTCCCCGCTGCCCCTGGCTGAGAAGGCGGCACAGGCCGGGCCCCTGCCCGGTGCAGAAGGGGCTGGGAATGGGCGCGGCGGCAGCTGCCTCCACTGCTCTCCTGGCCCACCTGGACACAGAAACACCACTCATGTGAAGAACACAGAGCCATTTTACTGCCCCCTCGGGTCGCCCGGGCACCTCTGCCAGTCTGAGGAGAATGGTACCTTTGTCTGCCTTTCATTTTGATTTACCTTCCCCTCCTGAGGCTCCCACGGAAAAGAACCTGCAGTGATAATGAAAACGTTTGAGCAGTTCCTCCAACCAACCCCACTAACGGTGATAAAAATGCTCAGGGTAAAAGTGGTAAAGTTACTGAAGCCTCGTAATTCCCCATGTTATGTTGCACTTCTGATTAGAAAATCTAATTCTGCTTAGTGTCATAATGTCTCCTTCGTGTTTCAGAGGCAACTGCAAGGGAACACACCTGGCATGAGCTCCCTTCTTAAGCAGTGAGTCCAGTTTCTCGAAGTGCTCATGCTCTTGAGCTAATGAGCTGCTGCTGCTTGGAGGTGCACTGTGACGCCAGCTCTCCATCACTGTGACAAAATACTCAAGAGAATCAGCTTATAAAGGAGAAAGGTTTGTTTTGGCTCCCAGATTCATCCACGGTCACTTCCTCTCACTTTGGGCCTGTGGTGAGGCAAGAGCATGTGGCAAAAGGGACTCATCTCCTGGTAGCCAGGAAGCAAAAAGAGAAAGGAGTGGCTGGGCCCAGCGTGCCCCATGTACCCTGTGACCTTCCTCCCTCCCACAAGCGCTCACCTTCCAAAAATTCTCCACCGCTTGAGAGCACACCGGGCCTGGGGACCAAGACTTCAGAGGATGGCGCTTTCAGGGGGATGTTCCAGATCAAACTATTCAGGTGCTCAACACCCACACAGATAGAGCTGGAAGCTTTTCCAAAACAGATGGTGCTGCCTCTGCTCTCTCTTCTTTGTACTGGTGTCCTCCCCTTGCCCATGGAGGGTGCCAGGAACCACAGATGGCGCCAAACTCTTACGTTGTTCTTCCCTGTACATATATTCCTGTGACAGTTTTTTCATATATATTAGGCTTACAAAGGAATTAACAATAACATCAATAATAAAATAGACGGGAGGAAGAGGAAGGAAGGATTGCAGTGAGTTTGAGGCCAGCCTAGGCTACATTAGTGAGTTTAATGGACTTTGAACTACACAGCAAGACCCTGTCTCAAACATTTTTATTTTATTTTATTTTCCTGTACTGGGGAATCAAACTCATGCCCTCATGCCTACCAGGCAAGCGCTTACACCACTGAGCTAAATCCCTGGCATCAAACATTTTTTTAAAAGATTAAAACAATAGAACAATTATGATTTTCTATAATAAAGTGTTTAACACTCATTTAT
The DNA here is from genome assembly GCA_004027295.1 of Dolichotis patagonum. NCBI lineage: Eukaryota > Metazoa > Chordata > Mammalia > Rodentia > Caviidae > Dolichotis > Dolichotis patagonum. Next base: position 2,915 of record PVJX010007409.1, on the reverse strand, counting down.
TATTTAACTCTGGAATGTTCCTTTTAACGTTCTGTGGACCACAGAAAGTGAAGATAAGGAAAGATATTAGGAGAACACAAGAAACTCTGGCATCAGCGTGTAGCAATACTCAGCCTCCCCAGGCCCCTAAGGTCTGCCTCCCAGACCTTGGTTTTCTTTCATTTGATTACTTGTTGCTTCATCAAGTGCAGTCATGTGCCTTCTTAATCAACGGTAGGTATCGCTTTAGACACAGGCGTACAGGGCTGAAAAGGCAGGGCCCTAGGACACAGGCTCAGTCTACTGGGGTAGCAGAAATGTGACAAGAGCCGCATGACTATGCCAGGGAAGAACGGGTGTGAGGAGTCAGGGCAGCTTCCAGGCAGAAGTAATGTTTCAGCTGAGTTTTGAAGGCTGCATAGGAGCAGGAAATGGTAGACAGGGAGGCATGTCAGGCACAGGAAATCATGCAAAGCCTGCTGGGGTGGGGACACCATAGTTCAGAGTCACTGGAGCTGAGGGTGCAAGTGTCAGTGAGCATAGACTAGAGAGGTGCATGGATGGTGTCTTAGTTACTTTTATTCGTCACTGAGATAAAACACCTGACGCCCAAAGTTGGGAAAGGAAAGGTTTATTTCTTACAGTTTTTGGAGGTTTCAGTCCATACTTAGTTGGCTCCAAGGCAGGGTGGCATGGCGGGGCCGCAGTTCATGGTGGCTGCAAACAGCAAGGCGGAAACTGGCAAGAGAGAGACACCCCTTCTTCCTGCCGTTACATCGCATCCTGGCTCCACCCCTAGGAGGGTGTAGCACTGACACCACCAATCTAAGCACTAGACAATGAACCAATCACAAATGCACAATGCAAATACATGAGGCCTGGGGGCCACCAACATAAACCATGACATTCCACCCCTGGCCCCCAAAGACTCATGTACAACCTTCATACAAAAGACATTTAGTCCATCTCCAAGAGTTGCCAAAGTCCTAACATTTTCAGCATTGCTGAGAAGTCCAAGTCCCAAGTCTCCTCCAATATCTATGGCAAACTCTTAACTGTAACCCCCTGTACAATCGAAACAAGGTTAAACATTTCTGAAATGCAAAGGCACAAAATAAACATTACCATTCCAAAAGTTACAAACGGGGGAATATAAAGTATTGGAAACAGAGCAAGTCCAACATCCAGTAGGGCAAACATTAAATCCTAGAGTTCCATGCTCAGCATTTGAAGCAATATGGTTGCAAGCTCCAAAAGGCTTGGGTGATTCCACCCCCACGGCACTTCCAGGGATTTCAGCTCCCACAGCTTCTCTCTTAAACCTTCTCTGCTCAGTTTTTGCAGCTTTCCTTGGATGACCCACGTTCTTGGCTTTTCCAAACTTCTGGTGTCTCCACTGCACCTTTGGCTTCACCCTTACATCTTTACAAATTGCCCTCTCAGGGGCACACTGCTTGGCCTCCCAGGCCCTTTGCAATCGAGGTGGAAGCCTTCTTACCCTCAGAATTTGTGCATTTTCCTTGCACCTAAAATCAGCACCATGTGGATGCCGCCAAGGTCTGCTGCCAGCTGGAGCAGTAGCCAGGCTTTTCTCTCTCTTGGCTGTAGGGGTTGATTGCCTAGATCGCTGGGCTCTGTAAACCCGATTGTGAAGAAAAGCGTTTCTATGTCCCGCCATTTTGGAACCTCATGTGGCTGCCACCATTCTGGAACCTCATGTGGCCTCCTGTGCCATTCTGGAGCATGGTACTCTAAAGCTTTCTCATCTGAGAAAATTCTTTCACCTTTGCAGTTTGGAGGCTGCAAAGGGTGAAGACCAGCTGCTTCCTGGGATGCCCGGTGGCCATCTTTCTTATCTCTCTGTTCCTTCTCAGCAATCCAAGTCTGGGCACTATCTTTACAATCCACAACTTTACCGGAGTTTTCCTTCTGGCCAAACTCACAGTGTTTTAAATTATCCTGTTGGGCTCTTTGTTCTTGATTAGCAACATACAGCTGGCTAAAAGCCCCCAACAATAGCCATGCCACAGCCTCAACGTTTGACTGCCTTGAAATTTCCTTTGCCAGATTAATCAGTGCATTACCCTTAATCTCAGTCTCAGGTAAAGTCTCTGGGCATGAGCAAGATGCAGACAGACTTTCTGCCAAGCCATAACACACATCATAGGGAGTCCAACAACCAATACAGTCCTCCTTCCCAGCAGAAACCTTGCAAGCCTGGTCTTTACCATCAAGCTTTCTATCAGCCTTCTGGTTTCCTGAGCTCTGACCAGAATCTCCTCTACAGAGCAGCCTAAGCTCCAGCTCTGTGCATCCAGGCAACATGTCCGAACCTTTCCAAATTCTGCTCACAAGCCATTTCCAAAGCCTCTTAAAAAACATGGTCAGGTATAGTCAATGACCCTACTCCTCCGTACCAAATTCTGTCTTAGTTACTTTTCACTAGTTGCTGAGACAAAATACCAGATGCCCAAAGTTGGGAAAGGAAAGGTTTATTTCTTACAGTTTTTGGAGGTTTCAGTCCATACTCAGTTGGCTCCAAGGCAGGGTGGCATGGCGGGGCCGCAGTTCATGGCGGCGCCGCAGTTCATGGCGGGGCCGCTGTTCATGGCGGCTGCAAACAGCAAGGTGGAAACCGGCAAGACAGAGAGACACGCCTTCTTCCTGCCATTACATACATCCTGGCTCCACTCCCTAGTAGGGTGTAGCACTGACTCCATCAATCCAAGCACTAGACAATGAACCAGTCACAAATGTACAATGCAAATACATGAGGCCTAGGGGCCACCGACATAAACCATGACAGATGGCACAGTGAGGGGTTTTGAAAAGTGGATAGGGCCTGGCTGAAAGCTTTCTACGCTTCAGTTTTGGACGTGGTACAGAAAGCTCAGTGTGTCATTGAAGTTTTAGGAAAAGAAATGACATGCTTATAT
>PVJX010007408.1:0-71263 GCA_004027295.1 Dolichotis patagonum | reverse complement strand
ACTTTGGTTTCCTGATAATCTCTTTGAATCTGCTTCATAAATTCTAAGTTTTTTCTGAATTCCTGATTAAATTGTTCTCTCCTTTTGTGTTCCTCCATTCTTCTGTCTGTGTCTTCTTGAGAGGTGCCCAGACCTTCTTTTATTAATCTACTTATCTCTTGTTTAATTTGAATTAATATTTCAGTTTTGGTCCCACTTATGAGGTCCTGAAGATATCTCTTTATGCCCGCTAACGCTGTGTGTGATGTTGCATTTTTGCTGCCCTTGGTCTCTTTTGTATTTGCCTCTCCTGGATCGATGTTCTCAGGGTTGGGGGCTGGGAGTGTTTTCTTATTTTTCCCTTTCGTCATGTTTTTGGTTCCTTCCATACAAGTGTACAGTGTAATTCCCAGACCCTTTTCTTGTTGTTTAAGGCTCCTGTAGAGGGCGCAGGCTAAGAGCTTTAGCCCTCTTCAATAGGTTATCAGAGATTAGAGTTCACCCACAGGCAGTATAGGCTACCTCTTCCCTTCTGGGCCAGTCAACCTTTGCAGGCCTTCACTGCATCAGTGTGCACTGATCTCAGGGAAGTAACTGGGTCCCCGCCAGGGGCATGGAGTAGTTCAAGCAGATTCCACCAATCTGCTTGGTGAGGGGAGTAACCTGCTGAAGCCACTTCCTTATGGAGTTAGGGCTGTCCTGCCCAAATCCAACATGTCGTCCAGTCGGTTTCCCCTTTCCCGTGGTAGGGTCTTATTCTCATCACTCACCACGTCCCCAAGAACTGCTGGACTGTCCAAGCTCCGATTTCAGCACGCTTGCAGTGGGAATCCACGGTGCCTCTGGGTGGGTCGTGTGCAGTGCCGGTCCCGGTGAGCTACACGCCGGGCTGTTCAGCTCCGGGCTCTGGCAGCTCAAGCCAGTCGCTTTGGCGCAGATCGCTTGTTCAGGTCGGGCGGAATTCAGGGGTCTCGAGGCGGGTGCCGTGCTCGCTGATCTTATCTTCACTAATAGTAGCCCCAGGACCTCTTATTCGAGCGGGTTTTTGCACTTTAGTTTCTTTCTGTGTTGTGAGAGTCTATCTCTCTCTGTTTGGGTCTCTCCAGGGTGTTTTATTCTGGCATTTGAGCTGTCTCTCTCAGAGAGGGTCTCTCTCCTGCTACCTACCAGTCCGCCATTTTCCTCTTCTCTCTCAAAAATCTTTAATGTCACATTTCAAACTTTTAAAATTTTATGGACTACATTCTGGGAATATCACACAATGTTGGATAGAGTCACATAAATGGTAGCTCCAAACTGAAACACTGGAAAGTTAAAAAAAATCTAACAAATGAAACACCACAAATCAAATCAAAACAATCCTCTGAGATTACCTAAAAGTGAGCAAAAATGAAAACTGTGTATAGAAAAATTATGAGCTGGTGCTAAGCAATATCTTAAAGATTATTAATAGATTTAATGATAAAAAGTTTAAAACAACCACCATGGGTTCAGATCAAGATAGTACAAAAGTTAACCAAAAAAAAAGTTAAATATACATAATTAATAAAATAAAAGGAGGAGGTAATAACTTCTCAGAATTCTAAAAGTAAAAAACTAGAAGCAATGAATAGAAGAGATAATTCAGTCAAAAGTTAAATGAGCAGCTTCCCCTGGAATAATGGGAGAAAATAAAAATGTAAAGCATTAAGAGCCAGAAAAGTATAACTAGATGAAAACCTAAGAGAAATGTACAGGAAAACTGAAACAACCAAGGTTGGCTCACACGTGCATTGCCAGACCTCCCTACCTGCTTATGTGGCATGGGGCCGATGGCCTTGGAGAGGCTGTGGCTTTTGAGGATTCTGTGAGGAGACTCTCACTTTGGTTGTACAAATCTAGTTGTTTTTCAGTCCAGCTCTGCTGGGAACAAGGAGAATGCTGTATTTAAATTTCTTCCTAGATCCAGTGTCTATTTTCCAACATGATTGGATATGGGTAAGAAGCACTGTGTTAACAATCAACTTTCTAGCATATTCCAGAATGCAATGAAATGAAAATCTTCCTTAATATTTTTATGGACCTAAAGTAGACCTGATACTAAAATAAAATGAGAGCACAAAAAATGCAAGTGCAGTTAATTCTAACTTATGGGTGTAAAAGTAATCATCTCGAAACAATTTAAGGGGGAAAAAAAAGAAGCCTTTTTTGTTCACATTATTAGAAAATATGGGGTTATGTCCCTTGATGTGCCAGAAATACGTACTTAAAACTTGTCTTTGTACTTATTTCATTCTCAAGCACATTTTACCTGACTGTGTCGAGCTGTTTACTGAGAGGTACAGGCTGACATTCTGTTAGCTTAGACTCCAGCAGATCGAGGACATCTTTTAACTCTTCAGTTCCAGTCCTGAGAAGGGGTCTAACTGGTCCAGCGTGACTCTTGCACCCATCACTGAACCATGTGCTGTGGCCAGGAGTGAATCAAATGTCTACCCCTTGATGGTGGGTTCAGTATCAGGAAACTCATGAACGGAAATGAGACAGTTATTTTAAAACCACATGTGTGAAAGGCATCTGCTTCTGGTTAATATGAGTCAATTCTCCAATAATATTACTCGAGCATTAGCTATATACGGGTGCTTTTCTAGTTTGCATATACAAGTGAACGGAAGCAAGCAAACTCCTGCCTTGCAGAGGTTATAGATTAGCAATTGAAACAGTCATTTAAGTGAAATAAGCCAGACTAAGAAAGTCAAGTATTGTGGTTTTTTATATGAGGAACCTAGAAATGAGGGAGGGAGGGAGGGAGAGAGAGAGAGAGAGAGAGAGAGAGAGAGAGTCAGAGAGAGTCAGAGACAGACACACAGAGAGAAAGACAGAGACAGAGAGACGGAGAGGAACCTAGAAATGAAGGAGAGAGACAGAGAGACAGAGAAACAGAGAGAAATAGAAAGAAGAAAACAGGCTATTAGAGATGAAATAGGGCACAAGGAGGGGAAGAAAAGGAAAAAGGGAGAGGCATAAAAATAATCAAAGTAATTATATGATGTAATGAGATATTACATCTGTATAATATTCTGTAAAATTAAAATATATCCATACAATTTCTAAAACTGTGAAAATACTAAATGCATGAGCCATCTTAAGAGTGGTAAAAAATTTAGAGACTAACAGTAACATTCATATTAAATAGTAAAGCATTAATAATGTCTGCATTCTAGAGTTTTCTTTCTGAACACAATTTTAACAGGATTCCTGTGAATTGTGGATATATGCACTGGATTCTCAAGTTAAGAACATCTTTTTACTCTCTTGTAATTGAAAATCACTTAACTTGATAGCTTTTTCTAGCACTGAATGTTTTGTTTTTAAACTCATCAAATGTTTGCTTCATTTTTCTGGCATTTAATATTAATGAGAAATTGTCAGAAGAAAATCTATTTTTTGTTTCCTTGTAAATAAATTATCTTCTCTCATCCCTTCCTGGACCAGATGTAGGTTCCTCCATTAGCCATCCATATTTCAAAAAAAAAAAAAAAAAAACCAGAGTGTGAGTATATATAGAACTGTTTTCTTTGATCTTGATTGCTGCTTATGAAACACATTGAAATGTAAGTCTTTCTTTGAGTTCTACTCCCTTTGTTTCTCCTCAGTTTGCACTTTCCTCTTTCACATTTTATGTTCCATCTAAATGGGATTCTCTGCGTTTCCTTCTACATCTTTATTTTTATCTAGTTATTCACCACCTCTCCTTCTCTTTGTTTTTGGGAGATACTGTTGATATTGTTTTTTTCTGCTTTGGCCTTTTTTGGAATCCAGTGCATCCTTATTTGTAATTTTGTCAGTGATATTCATTATTTTCAGACAGTCTTCCCTTTATAAAACTATGTAATGTTACTTGAAATATTTATGTGCTTAGAATAAAATTAAATATCTTCTCTTTTATTTAGCAGTTTTATTCAATTGAAATATGTTGCTGGGATCCCAGAAGTCTGTGCCTCCTCAATATCAGATACTGAACCCAAATCTCTCAAGAATTATTTGTCAACCTCTAAAATACATTTTCCTGCACAATAAGAGAGTGACAGAGTTGGCTTTATGGTGGGCTTTATCAGCCAGTCTGCATTTATGCCGCCTGGAAAGGATAGGATAAGGTACTGATGGTCAGTATGCTCTGATTCTTTGCTAGGGCATTCTCTCTTCCCTCTGCTCTATGCAATGTAGGGGTGAGCTGGGTGGTGGCTTCATTTGTGTGACCTCAGGGCTCCACACTACTGGCTCAGGTATACTTGGACAGTCTCTAGTGTACTGATGTAGCCTTCATGTTGCAAGGACCAGGAAATTTGACTCAAACAGATTCACACAGTTAGCAGATGTTAACTGAGCTCTGTGAGGTTTTTATTCACTTTTTCCCACAGCCCAGGGACACTGTCACCAAGCTTCTTTCTTGTTTGTTTACTTGCTTGCTTTCTCTTTCTCAGTACTAGGGATTATGCTATACCCCCTCCCATTTTTTAAAAATTTTGAGGTAGGATCTCATTTAGTTGCTGAGTTGACCAATCTAGGTTCAAACTTTCCATCTTCCAGCCCCAGTCTCTAAGATCACTGGGATTACCGGTATGTGCCACTATCCTCTGCCCAATTTTTTTTTACTTCCTTTCTCTGCCTCACCCTAAGTCTGGACTTTCTTGAGGAAGGACAGCAGCAGTTACAATCCTTCTGCACACCCTGAGGCTCAGCAGGAGAGGCAGATGGCTGGCCCAGGCTGGATTACCCACACTCCTTAGTTTTCAGGGGGAACGATACTTCATGGAGCCCTAGACTCATCTTGGCACTCTCGTGCCCAGCTGTGAGATGGGGTCAACTCACTATTCCTTATCCCCCTCAGTAGGTGCTACCAAAGGAAAGGAATAAATGCATGATAGGAAATGGAAAGAGTCAAACAAAAGCTCGTAGAAGAACATTAAATTCTGATGTTAAAATAGGAGTATTTAGATTCATTTATTTATATGGTTTTTTTTCAGTGCTGGAGATGGAACTGAAGGCATTGTGGCTACCAAGTGAGTATTCCATCACTGAGCCACATCCTCAGCCCCCTCATGTAAGAAATATTTGTGAGGATGTAGCTGTCATGAGGTATTTCCTTTATGTTGAGGGTTTAATGTCTACTGGCCAGAAAATGCTCTCCTTTCTAAGAGTTTAAGTGCTAGAGGAGATTACAGTGAGTCAAAGGATTAAGAAGTCTTAAAGTATAAAAGAAATACCAGCTGCTATGGGAGTATATACAGCATGAACCAAATCTAGGCTTGAGAAAAAAGGAAAGGGTTATTAATTAGAGAAAAATATCTGAGCTAAGGCCTAAGGATTGGGTAGAATTTTCCAGAAGAAGAGATACTGAAGGAGGCTTCCAGATGGGAGAGCACAGGTGGAGAGGCCCAGTGCTAAGAGAGGCAGCCAAGCAAGATGCTAGAGTTCCATGGTCTGCTTTGAGTCTTGGCTGAGCTAATTTTCAGCTGTGTGCTGGCGGACTGGTCATTTCAGTTCTTGGTGCTCACATCTCTGAAATGGGGATAAGAAAGGCAGCTACTTCATGAAGCTGTTATGATAATTGAGCAAGTTAACATTTATAAAGCACTGAAAACAATGCCTTTCTTTCATTCATTTTACAAAAAATTATTAAAATGCTTAAATGTGCTTGACAATGTGCCAGGTACTTAAGGTGTTAATACATTAGTCTGTAGTTAGCAAAAATCATCTAATACAAAGTCTATTTTATGATAAAGTGTTAAATGTCTCACATAGTTCATCAAATGCTATATTTAATGTGAAAAACAGAATAATTGTATGGGCATGCACCTTTGATATACAGTCAATGTATGTGTATGTTTCTATTAAATGCCTTTTGCTTTTGTACCATTGTAAAGTCAAAAATTACAAATCAAATCACTATAAGTCAGTGATCATCTGCAGTGAGACCAAAACAGGTGTTGAATTATACGATGCTTCAATAAAAATATGCACAGTACACTATTTTAGGAACTCAAAAGTTCCAACTTTATCAATCTCAGTTGTAAGGATGAAGAGAAAAGTGAGGAGTGGGCAGGAAAGAGAAAAACTATTACAGTCTTCATCGAGGAGTAACTCAGTTATTAATATGCATCAGAGCAAGATGGCTTCTATACTGGCTTTGCACAGCCTGCCCCTTTGTGCATCTCTGTTTCTAAAACTGGTAGAGGGTAGAGATTGTGGGTTGACAATGTGCAAAGACAGGATTGCATAATGGAGGGAAGGGCAGTGCCTGCATGAAAGAAATATTGCCGAAGGTTCCTAAGATAGAGACAAAGTTCAAAAATATCACTGTGTAGAATACTGTTAAGCAATAAAAAGGCACATGATAAAACCTGGACAAACTCTGGAAACATGATGCTAAGTAAAAGAGACTAGTCACAAAAGGCCACATATCAGATGACGCCACTTAAAGGAAAAATACAGAAAAGGCAAATTTTTGGAAACAACAAGTAGATTAGCGATTGCCTAGGGCTGAGAGAGTTGGAGGAAAATTGGGAGTGACTGCTAATGGGCACGGTTGTTTTGTTTCTTTGTTTTTATTGAGTGATGAAAATATGAATTGATTGTGGTAATCATTGTGCCAATTTATGATTATATGAAAAAACATTGACTCATACACTCTAAGTAGAGGTGTGAATTATATCTCAACAAGCTTGTTACAAATATAAAAAAACATAATAAAATGGTTCATTAGCTGAATAGAGAACAGTTGAATAAAGCTAGACCTGGAAATGTATAGAGTCTAAAGTATAGAAAGAGATTATTCTAAGGTAGTGGCTCTTAATCAGGGTTACTTTTGCTTTCATGGAAACATTTGGCAATGTCTGGAGGTGGTTTTGGTTCTCACAACTAGAGTAGTGATGTCAGTAGGCAGGGGCTAGCGTGCTATTAAACATCCTGCAAAAAATAGAATAACTTCTTACAAAGTATTATTCAGTCTAAAATGTCCATGGTGCTGAGGTTGAGAAAGCCTTGTCTAAATAAAAAATCAGATGCCTGGTCATGAAGTACTGCAGGGGTCAAAGTGAGAAGTTTGGCCTTTCTCTTAAGGGGAAACATTGGTATTGAGTTGAGGGATTAGTGTGACATAGGTTAAAATGGATTAGTGAGACAGGGAGGACAAAGATATAGCGACCCAGCTGGTGTGGCAGCAGAAGAAATAAAGATATTAAAAAATCTTAACTTAGGAAGAAGAACTGGAAAGGCATGGAAACATCTTTGATGCAGCATTCAAGAAAAGATGGAAACAAGGATCAGGTTGACAACTGGGATTCTGATTTGTGTTTGTAGATAAATGGTGGTGATCCATTGATCAAAATGGAAATCAAAGGTTAAAGGTTTGACCTGGGGAAGAAAAAAAATAACTGGAAAAACTGATGGTCCCATGAAAATTAGTGGAGGTGTGTCAGACAAAAGTAGATAAGATTATGAAGCTCAGGAGAGACAGGGACTGTTGGTGGGCAATAGTCATATAATGCAGTTGTGCATGGGAATATGTGGGCTATCCTAAGAAGGTGGCACGTGATGAGAAGGCAAAACTGTGAGGAACACTAACAGGCATAGAAAAAAGAAACTTCACAGGAGACTGAGAGACTGGTTGGAAATTTAAGAAGAAAAACAGAATGTAGGTTAAGAACTCCTTTCCTATCAATGGGAGAGCAGAGAAGGAAAGGTTGGATGCAGACCAGGAAGAGTTTATAGGTTTGGAAGAATGTGTGTGTGGAAACTCTCATCAGAAATTTCACCCTTCCCAGGAAGGACATAAAGGCATCTGTTTGGAATGAATCATCAAAACACAAGAGTTAGAGTTTTTGGATCTGAGGAACGTAGATGTGCAATGGAATAAGTAAGCATGTGTGTGTTTTCCAATAGTAGTCAGAAGGTACTTTTATACTTGAATAAAAGCAGCAAATAGATTCATCTCAAGTTGGGAAACTTGTAGTGAGATGGGACATGTCTGAGGATTTGATTGCCTTGTCTAAATTGGAGAGAGAAGCATGTAAAGGCAACAGGACACTAGTGGGTGGAAATGTCACAGGCTGACATAGTCTAACAATGAGTAAGTGGGAGCAGCTGAACGAAAAAGCAGCATATAATTAAGTGGAGGATGACCTAGGATATGATGAGGTCAAATATTTGTGGGAACATTAATCCTGATATATCAACTTCATTATGTTAAGAAACATCTAGAAGACTAGCAATACTTCTGGGTATGCCCAGTTGGTCAAGTGGGCATTACTTTGGGTATTATATACATCTCTTGCCCATTCCTTCCTTGCATGTTTTTCCCGCTATGCTTCTTGGGCCCTTTAAACTAAGCAGCTTCACTTTACTATTCCTTTCTGCCATGACGCTTCTACCATGGAGCCTGCTGACCGTGTACTGAATCTCCTGGACCTGAGAGCTAAATAAAACTTCTGCTTCTTTAAATAGTGAATTTTGGATATTATAGCCAACTACCATTAAAAGCTGACCCCATGAGACTGAGTGAATTAAATGAGTAGAGGTGGACTGAAGGTCATTGAAAATGGATGGAATCAGAATTAAAAGACGGATTTTTTTTTTTTTTTTATCAAATTGGACTTGTCTTGGCAGGACATAAGTAAGTAATGTTTCTCTGGACAAGGGTAGACTCTTTTTCTTTTTCTTCTTTTTTATTTTGAAGAGAATAAAACCAAATGAAATAAGACAGAATAGAGTCAATCAAAATAAAACATGACTTCAAAACAAAATACAAGGAAATCAGTAGTGGCTACCATAATGTGTTTTGTTATCTTCAAAAGAACTGCCCATACAATCAGGCATAATAAAATCAAACAAAATAGTACAGAATAAAACCAATAAAAACAAAAAATGGAAGCAGTAGAGGACTTTAAAACAAGATAATAGTAAAACAATAGTGGCTACCATAATGCCTCTTGTTCTCAAAGTAGTCGCCTATACCATCAGACATGATGCAATCAAACAAGACAAAATAGAATAAAATCAATCAAAACAGAACAATGAAGCAAAACAGGGCTTCAAAACAAGATAATAAGAAATCAATAATGGCTACCTTAATATATTTTTTTATCTTTGAAATAGCTGTCCATACCATCAAATATAATAAAATTAGACAAACTGAAACAGAATAAAACCAAACTAAACAGAACAGTGAAAACAATATGGGTTTCAAATCACTAGGGAGACAACAAGGTATTCACCCATGTGACTCTGAACCGTTTAATCCATGAGCATGATCTCAAGTCTTATCCATTTACCTACCAGAGCCTTGAGGTTATCTTTATAGCTGAGTTGCTTTCTAGTGTATAAAAACGCCATGTCTTTCTTATCCACTGTGCAGCTGATGGGCAAGATACCCCGACTTCTTTCTGATTCTCTGTCACACAGAGTATTGTTCTCTCTCCTTTGACTTTCAGTCTATGAACTGCCTTTTGAGTTAAATGTGTTGCGTGTATAAAGCATATTGATGGATCCTGTCTCCTGATCTACTGTCTCTGCTTCTTTTTATTGGTGAAATGAGGCCATCTATATTAGTGATTATGGTCAACATGCTCTGTGTCTTCTCTCCCATACTATTTTCCTGTCATTGATTGCCTACATTTTCCCTCCTTTCCATTGTCTGCTCTGCTTGGTGATCCCCCTCTGTCACTGTTTCTGGAACCATGGTCTTTTTTCTCTGTCTCTAGAATGTCCTTCCATATTTTTTGTAGGGTTGGTTTGGTGGTCATGAATTCCTTCAGTTGTTTTTTGTCATGGAAGTATCTCATTTCTCCATTAATTTTGAAAGATAGTTTTGCAGGGTACATCAATCTGGGTTGGAAGTTGTTTTCTTTCAGGACTCGAAATACTTCACTCCAAGCTCTTCTTGATTTGACGGTGTTGAGAAGTCTGTGGTGATTCTGATAAATATCCCTTTATAGGTGATCTGTTTCTTTTCTCTAACAGCTTTTAATATTCTCTTCTTGTGTTCAATTTCTAGAATCTTGATTAGTATATGCCTGGATGTAGATTTATTTTGGTTATGGCTAGCTGGAGTTCTATATGCTTTACTTACCTGAAAAATCACTTCTTTTTCCCATGCTTGGGAAATTTTCTGAAATTATTTCTGTAAATAGAATTTTAATGGCATTTGTGCTGACTCCTGCTTTTCCACTCACACCTATTATTCCTAAGTTGTGTTTCTTTGGGTTGTCTTGCAGCTGTTGAATTGTTATTTCCTGGTTCCTTGTTATTTTGAAGAGATCTTTCCTTTCATAATCACAAGCTACAAACCTGTCTTCAAGGTCTGAAAGTCTATCTTCAGTTTCTTTCAAGCAGTTTTCCCAGCTTTCAGTGGAGTTTTTAATTTCCTGGATATATCTTTGAATCTGTTTGATGTATTCTAAATCTTTTTTATATTGTTCATTCAAGGTTTCCCTCATTTTCCTATGGTCCTCTATTTCTTAATCTATGTCTTCTTTAGAAGTGCTTAGCAATTCTTTTATTATGTTTTTCATTTCTTTGTTTACCTGAGATAGTATTTCTGTTCTAATTTCTTTGATAGCTTCATAAAGTTGTTTCTTCACTCCAGTTGCCATCACTTCAGAAATTTCACGTGTGCCACTCTTGATCTCTTCCGTGATTACATCTCCTGGACCAGCTGTGCTGCGGTTCGAGGCCAGAGTCTGCCTTTTGCTTCTTCATCTTGACATATTCCTAGAGTCTTCCAGATATGTGGGTAGTGGGGTCCCAGGCACTTCCTGCATTGTCTACAATTTCTCTGAAGTGAGACTCTTTGGTTCTTCTAGCCAGTGCTGGCTATGAGTATCTGATGAAGGCCATTGGGTGCACTGGTGTATAGCTGTCTGCTGCTTTTCCCAGCCTGCATTGGCTCACCGAAGGCTGGTAGAGTGCATATGAAGCTGGGCTGGCCGCTGCCTCCTAGCTGGTTACTGGGGGGATCTTCGGGGGATCTTTGATGATGGCTGCTGGAGTGCCCAGGGGCAGGGCTGACTACTGGTCTGAGCTGGCTACTGGAGGGGAGCCTCAACAATGGCTTCTGGAATTTGCACAGGGGCAGGGCTCATTTTGACCAATTCCCACTGGTTTGCTCCCAGTTAGGAGCTGCTGGATGGAGCTGGAATCTTATCCAGCCAGACTCCAAAATGGCTCCCAGACAATCACTCTCTCCCATAGGAGGACTCAGGCCTCTTCACTCACCTCCAGCCAGTACAGTCCTCTGCATCCATTGCTTCCCTCCACTGCTTTGTCTCTTTGCAAAGGCCTCAGGGTTCACCAGCCACCACTATCAACATGACTCTGTGTCCCCAGTTCCAACAGCTCTTCTTGCACAGGGCGTCTGGACCCAAGTGAAGGTACCGCCAGCTACCACCTTCTTCTTTGTTTAAGTTTTTCTTTTTTACTCTCTCTGTGGGCTTCAATTCTCAATTTAGATTTTTCCTAGGTCCAAGCAACCCACTTCTTTCCTTCTTGTCCTCCCCACAATGCTATATTCCAGCATCTGGACTGTTTCTCTCAGAGAGGCTGTTTACTTTGCTGCTTACTGTTCTGCCATCTTCCCAGAAGCCCCCACAAGTGCAGATTCTAAATAATGTCTTATTTTGTTTCAATTCTCAATTTCATCAAAGCAAGATTCAATAGCACTTGTTATACTTCAAGTCTTTCTAGCACTTGCACTTACGGAAGAAACCTTGAAAACATTTCAAAAGGCTAAAAGTGAATACAAGATCACAGTGTGCTCATTGACTTCAGGGTTAGCCCAGGGTTTTTGATAATCATTTTGCAAGCAAACACTTATTTAACCCACTTAATATAAGAGTTTGACTTGTACCAAGACCAACTAGGCTGAATTCGCTTATATTTTGTTTTCAGTTTGGGGAAAAGGAAGATATAGCTCAAGATTTTCATAGACCTAGAACTGGAAGAGGCCTGAAGCCACCTCCTCCAGCTGACACTTGGTGCTGAATTATTCGATACCCTCGTCGTCCGGCCACCTCACCTGGTTACTACTACCCAGTCTTGTCAGAGATTGGATTTTAGTCCATACATACCTTTCATTCTTACTCTGGCCTTCTTTGTGTTCCATCAGAATTCCTGAGATGCAACTAGGCAAACAGATGAATGGAATACCCCACACCCTCTTTGTTTTGCTTTGAGTGATCACTCTATTCATTTCCTCCTTAGATTGAATGAATAGATTTTTTCACTTCTCTCTTCCACATGTAGTTCAGCTTTTTGGAATTATCAAGAATTAAATTGCTTCCTCTTGCTCAGGAGAAGACTTTCTTGGTGTTTTCAAGTAATGATCTTTCTAGCTTCTTACCTTCCTCAAGGTAAGCAGTCTCACCTACCTTCCCACCTCCCTACTTCATACACACACACACACACACACACACACACTCCTCCTCTTCTAGCTTCACCAGTTTCCCAGCTTTCTCTGAAGGAGAGTGACTTATACCAGGATGGAGGACTTCCACCTGCTAGTGAACTGTGCTCCAAGTCACTCCTCTGTGACCCATGTGGAAAAATATAGTGTGCTGACAGCCCTAACAGCACACAGCAAGTGTCATCTGTATGTTCTCAGGTAGTTCTAGATCCCTGATCCACGCTCAGAATGCCAGAACTAAGACTGGGCTTGGAAACCAGCTTAGTCCAGCCCTTATCTACACAGAAATGAATCGGGAGCCGATGTGATTCAGCCAGATCATGGCACAATTTAAGATTCAGTCCAGGTCCCCTCGTGCCTGAGCTGGTCCTTTTTATATTTTCTGTGTATATATGCCAGGATAATTTTCAGCCCAGTTCTATGTATTTGTACCCTGAATACTCATTTCTTAAACTCAGGAGTTTAATGAAAGCAAAAAGTGAATGCAAAAATTAATACATTATGGGGTGACATGGATTATAACAAATATAAAATAGAAGAAAACATATATACAAAATAAAACCTCGGAGTGTACTCAGCCTTATGACATTCATCAGGCTGTAACTGCAATAGGACAAGACAAAGCATTATAAATCCTGGGGCTATACAGGAGGAGCAAGAAGGCAAAACAGTGAAATAGTGCTGCCTCTCCAAGCAACATTCATATTCATCACCTGTGATCAAACGGCCTCATCTTCCGAGTGTGTTGTAAGCAGAGCAGGTTTTGTTCTGAAGCCGTAGTAGCCCTTGCTGATCTCTCCCTACATTCTTGACATATGCAACTGACACCCAGTAATTAAATCTCACAAGACCCACGTATCTCTACTTCATGAAAAACTGTAATAATATATTTAGATTTTAAAAAAATGAAAATGAAAAAATAGTCTTTGGTGAAAAGTAGGCAGGGAGAAAGAGAAAACTGCTTTCTTTTGGCCCAACAACCATGGGAGAATAGAACTGGGCTCTTACCATTGGGTCCACAGAAGATGCAGTGAAAACAGTCTGTTGGAAGGAACTTGGGAAAATCAGTAACTCCAGAAGAAGACTCTAGGCCCCATTCTGAAAGTATTCCAGCATGAATCTTGTGAACAATCTTTGTAGGATCAAGTCCGAATCTAGTTAAAACATCTTCCTCAGTCAAGATCAAGAAACCCTCAAGATACTCACTAAGCTGTTTATTCCTCCTTGTTTTGTGGACTACCATTTACACAGGTTTAAAATTTTCTCTAATTTCAGCAGGTCCTTTAGGTCTCAGCTGAATTTTCATGTCAATGTCCACATAGAAGCTGTAAAGGTAAAGCTGTTACCTCTTATCCACCCTGTCCTTGGCAGGCTTTGTGATGTCTCCATGACTTTGCATTGTAAATGTCTTGACTGTTCAGTCTCCAGTTTATAACTGTCCTCGTTCCTTTCAATGTGCTTTCCTGTCAATTAAATTCATGCATTATGACTCTGGCCTTCTCTTGGATTCCATCCCACAGAGAACAAACTGCTGCCTAATGTCAATGAGGCTCAGCCATTATAAGCAGGTGAATGAAGTCTGGCCTTGCCTTCCAGAATTTTACCATGGAAAAGAGCACACAGCTGGGAGCGAAAGAACCTTGCTTCAGTCCTGTCTCTGCCACTCATAATGTTAGATTGAGGCAAGAAGCTCAAATTTCCTGTGCTTCAGAGTTTTCTATTGTGATATTTATCCAGGAGTATGAAGCCTGGGAGCCTTTCAAAATGCACTACTCCAGATTGTCCTGACCCATGAGGCTCCTGAGTTTCTTGGGGTGAAGGACCACGAAAGGATAAGAAAAATAAAGAAAAGACAAAGCTGAGGTAAGGTGGAGCCCTTCCTCTCCTGATGGGAGGAAAGGTACTGATCAGCTTATGCAGCATGTTTATTTACTGGGAGGGTTGATGCCAGTTTCAGCACCTCTGCCTAGTAACTCATTGCTTGGCTTGTCTAGGTGTTTGGTGTTTTTTCTGGGTTGTAGCAACTTCTTCACATGGTGACCTGGGCACTCTTTGTTTTTGTAGGATCATGTCTGGGTCATGCCCTAGGTTAATTTCCAGCTTCAACAGCTCCCAACGCCAGATCTGTAGAGTCAGAATTTCCTAAGGTGAGCCTGAACATCTGCATTTTTACAAAGCTTCCTTAGATGCATCTACTCTGAAACATTCCATAGAGTCACTAACTATTAGGCGATAGTAGGGAATCTGTAGATGTAAGGGGAATCTTAGTTACTCTTCTCATTGCTGAAACAAAACACCCAACACCCAAAGTTAAAAGAGGAAAGATTTATATCAGTTCACGGTTTGTAGAGGTTTCAGTCCATCACTGACTGGCTCCAAGACAGTGTAGACTGGCAGAGGGGCCTTGCAGAGGAGCAACAGTCCATGGAAAGCAGGTGGGAGACAGCAGTAGCTGATACAGGCTTTCGCTTTTATCCCTTCCAGGTTGGTACTACCCACACTGGGGGTAGAGAATCTTTAATACCAGCATCATGCCCTTAATCCCAGTATCACATAACCTGGATCCAGCCTCCTGCAAAGAGCTCCAGCTATGAAGACATGAGGTTTTGGGGGACATCTAGATGCAAGCCATAACCGTGTCCTGAAACTGCCCTGAATTTTCATTTTATTCTTTTTTTGATTTAAATATCTATCTCCTTTGTATATATACCCCTATGTCTTCTACATTCTTTAAATACTGAGTTCAAGTATTTTATGCCATTGAAATGGTATTGCAAAACTTGATATTATTTCTTTTGTGAAATAATGCTACATGATATTTTGTTGTTATGGCCAACATCTAAATTGTGCTAGTACACAAGTCATCCAACCTAATGAAATGCGTATAGCTATTTATCTACTATGAACAAAACATTAAGATTCAAAGAGGTTAAGCAAGTCAGTGAGTGTTGGATTTAGAATTTATACTTTTTTTTAGTTTTAAGTCCATTGCTATCTTAGCTACTTTCCTCACTGCTGAGACAAAATAGCCAGCACCCACAAGCTGGGAAAACTCGGGTTGGTCATTTCTCCTTTTTGGGTCTGAGCTTTCTTTGTGCTTCTGAAAGTGTTAACCATAAAATAAAATAAAATAAAATAAAATAAAATAAAATAAAAGATTGTCTATCAAGGCAGACCCCATCACCCCAGTGGTAGACCCCAAGAAGCTTGAAGCCAACCAAGTTTTTACAGAAATGGTACAACAAACCACTGCCTTGAAAACCTATAAATTATGGCCTTATTTTTTCCTGAGGAGTTTAATATAATCTTTGTTTTATTGGAAGGATTTCTTAGCAGACTTAGCCTTGGGGCCTGAGCAGCACTTGGCTGTGGACATCACAATCTGTTACACTTCCTGTCACTTTTCACAGGTTGGGTGGCCATCAAAACAGAGGTCGAATGTATCTCCTAGAGGAGGAGCTGGCCTTGCTCAGGGAGGTGACAGAGTGGGATGGAGGTAAAATATGGAAATCAGGTACATTTCTGCCCAGTCTGCATTCCTAAGTGACTATTATTCTCTCTGAGTATTAGATACATTCTTATAATTTTACTGCCTATATTATAATTTAAAAAAGAAATGTTTGTGATTTTATCTTGTCCTATTCACAAACTACTTAAGAAAGGTGTTAGCTTTAGAGAAATGTGCAACATAGCAACAGTAACAATGAAAATATCAAACACGTCTGTATTCTAATGCCAGTAGCTATTTTTAAAGAATGTTCAGTACTCACAGCACCGTATGAGGTAGGAAATACAATTATTCCTATTTTAGATGTGAAAACTGAATCACAGAGATGTTCAAGATTTTGGTAAGGACAACGAGGTGATATGCGGTGGGCCTAGGTCTCAACATGGGCAGACCAGTTGCAGATCTGTGCTGTTAACTGATAGGGCAATCTCATGAGAATGAGAGAAGGGGAAAACCAGAGAATTGCTGAGAATCAGCTGGAGAAGAAGAAGGTACCTAAAGCACTAAAAACATGCATCGATTCTGAAAAGGGAGGGCAAAGAAAAATTGACTGTCGGTAGCTCAGGGATGGAATGAACATACTGGATGATGTCTGGCTTGTGTTAGTTAGAGTGAGACCTACCTGACAGTAAGCACAGTGGGCAATAAGTTTATGGGTAGTTAATAAATGTTATTTCATCTATTCAAGGCAACTCTCTAATTCTGCTTTCCCGTAATCTTACAGGTTCCCTGTGCATCCTTGTGACTATTCATAGTGTACAGTGTAGGCCCAGTAGTGAGGTATAATACCAGTGTCTTCCATTAAATTGCAGGATCTTGTGTGTTTTGTAAGAAAGTTTAAATGTAATTATACTGATATATATTATATATATCATCAAATTTACTGTTTTAGCACCTCCAGGGTGTGTAATTCTCCTTTAATAAGTTTCACTTAAGTGGACAGAGGTATTAAGCCTCTTCTAACAAATAAGTTCCATAATTTGATTATCCTGGAGTTGCAACGCCTTGTTGTAAAGAATGAGTCACTTCAAATGCATTATGGGGTTGAAAAAGGAGCTGTAATTTACCTTTTCCTTTCTCTTTCTTCATCTTTTTCTTATTGATGGTAAGGAAAGTATAGGGATTCCTCCAGCCCTCAGTGAGGTAAATAATACCTTGTGGAGCCTGGTCTGGTTCTCAGATGCAGGAAATGTGCTAGACTAAACCACTGATTTAGGTTTCACTCCCATTTCTCTGCTTTCTGCACCAGTGTTCCAGCCTGGAACCTGAAACAACATTCTTGGCTTCTTCTCAGGGAGTGAAATGGGTGCAGAATGCAGGTTTTGGAGTCCCGGGGACCTAAGTCCCAGTTTAAGTTTCACTTCTATTGCTTGTTTGCTTTGTGGGTTTTGGCTCAACATCTCTGCTCTGTGTGGCTCCTCTGCCAACTACCAGGAAAAATGCCCCTTCAGGGGCCATGGCAAGGACTCTGCCAGTGTATGAGATGGGTATTGGCCACAGGCCCTCCATTTATCTCTCCAGTCTCCACGACGATGTGAACATAGGTGCGGGTAGGAACTGTCTCTTAATCCAGTGCCTAAAAGACTATCCTGATTATTTTTCAAATGAGAGAAAAAGGAAGTGCAAACTAATTCATGGTGCTCTCAGAACCCAGAACACAGCTCTGTACTCAGCTCAACAAAGCCATAAAGTGACAAAGCTGTGCTGCCCTCTGTCTTCAGAAGGAAGAATTGCTCCGAGTGCTGGATCTAAAAGAGGAAAGTAAAAACCAGGAGGCAGAAACTAAACTGAACAAGCAATAGGAAATTTCTTGTCTTACTGAGAAGTCAGCTACATGTGACGGATCTCACCGAGCATTAAACTTCCACCTTAGAGCGGAAGAGTGGTTTTGGATATCAGCGCATGGAAGCAGATGTTTCAAGAACTGATCCAGCAGGAAAAGCCCTGGGTCCTGTGGACCCTGAAGTTGGATGAGGGCATTGACCTGACTCTATGGCCCCAAAGCAGAGGCAGCACACACAGACAGCAATAGTCAGGTAAGAGGGGATTTGTCCAGCATGAAGCCTTCCTGAGTAGAGAGGCTCAGTTTAGCATCGGTTTGCCTCTTTGAGAGCTTATTAGAAGAAAATCACCAGGCCTCTGGCCTTTTGCTGTCACAGAGCTCTTCAGGGTCTAACTGATAAACGGCGAGTGTCCATCTTGTTTATATGCAGAAAATTTATTCTTTTATTTGACTTACTCCCCTAAATGTTTCAGGAAAGTTTTGAAGAATGCATCTTCCTTTTCTCTTTCATGTCATTTGTTGCAGATGACCATAAAGCCCTCTGTCAACTCCCTCATGAGTCCTGGTGACCCTCCCGAGGCTGTAGTCCCTCTCCTGCCTTTGACCCAGCCAAATCTGAGACCTGGTCCTTCTAACATGCTAAGGATTGGTCAAGATGTAGTAGTCACTTTATCAAAAAACCTTGGGGTAATAAAAGTGAATGTTGGTACAAAAATTCAGTCTAACACCTATTTCCTGGTGTCCTGTCTTTCCTTACTGACCATCCCCTTTCTAGCCCACAGCAGTTATCTGGGTTGCAGGAACCAGCTCCCTGTCTTGTCCAAGGGTGGCAGTGGCTGTGTGGACTATCAACTCCCCTCTGTGTAAATGGCACCCAGAATCCTCCTTCCCCTTTCATTCTCCCCTACTATGCGGCCACCTGCCTGCTCAGCCCTGTGCTGCTCCAATCCTTATGGACTACTAACCACACCCTACATGTTCAGCTTTAAGCCTCACTCAGCATGGAAACTCAGCACCCTCCTCTCACCTGAAAGCCTGTTCTTAATATCACAGGGTTCCAACATGGGCAGGTCTTAATGTCAGAGGAGCCAGCTGGTATTTAAAGAAAGGTTTCTGATGAGGTGTGCAGACAGTCCATATAGCAGACAGGTAGAGTTTATAGCAAAATGGTAGCTTTTCAGCATGAGTGAGAGAACACACCTTCAGGTATGAAGATGGGCAAATGCCCTGATAGCAGTTGCACTGAGTGACATTTCCGGTTACATTTGTATGATTAACTGGGTCTTTCGGTCATCATTGCTGAAGGTGGATGTTTTCCACTTAGTTTGTTCTGAGACCATGAACAGTTTCCAGCTGTTCATCCATGGGCTGGATTTTGTATGGGCCCTGAACCTCACAGTCATGCTCAGAGGATGTTACATTCTCCTGGGCTACAGTCTGAAACCATAGCTTGTGCGAATCTTATCTATTGGTAATGATTAAGCAAACAAAGGGGAAAAGAAAAAGAACATGTCTTTGCTGGTTTTCATGTTGTCCCAGCTGCCTATCACCTAGATGTCAGCTAGGGTACTAACTTGCTGCCTAACACCAAATGTCCCGCCTGTTTGGTAGCCCCTTTCCTGACTCTCTTCCTAGGCATCGTTCAAAGAGCACTGGAGGGTCACCTCTTTAAGATGCCCCATGTTGTCCTAAGCAGAGTAAGTGTTTCTTCTTCTACAACATCAAGAGAAGATTGTTATGTGTATAGTATAAACACATGATGTGTATTTTAAATAGTCCATTTATGAATATTAGTTGCAGAATCTATTATTTTAAATAAAGCCTCCCTGTAGCTCTGAAGCCCATTTTGGAAGCCATTTGTCTGAGCTTGGCTTCTGTAGCACCCCATTTGTTCCCCTTTGTATGTAATCTTGGAATCTGTGTCAGCCTCCTTTCACATCCTCCAGAGCTCTGTGTGGGACCTGTAATAACTCTTAACATTTTGGCACTTTCCCGATCAGGAAGGTGTTTCTTCTACTTAGATAAATTGATTCGATCATCATTTCGAGATGGGAAAACCAATCTGTTAACATAAGTTTTAAGAATATTAGTGAACCTTGGAAAATGTCTTGGTGTTTATTGTTTTCACATACATGGAATGATCAAAAATATGGTGAATGTTTCAATTTTAAAAATGTATTAGAAGTAAAAGGCAGATTGCCCCATTTCCCTCAAAATGTTGAAAATTCGCCCTTTGCTTTGAACATAATCATCCCATCATTCTTAGCAATGTGTCTTCTACTGCAATGTGTAAAAGGTAATTATTCACCATATTCTTTCATCATTCCTGGACATAGTCTCATTTGATGCTGAAAAAAATCTTGAAGTCTTTTTAACTGCCTTAAAAATTGAGGTGAAGTCTTATACCTGAGGTCCCTTGATGCAAACTAGCCAGTTAGATCTCAGAGTCAAGTAATATGGCTCCTGTACCCATTCTGTTTCTCTAGGTACAAGGTGACCCATGTTGCTACTTAGAGATGATTTGTAAGTAGATAAACAATGTTGGATGAGATAGCCTAAAGTTGGAAAACCATGCCTGTAACCACCTACCCTGTATGTCTGGAACAGGTTGTCTATACTTTTTGTGATTCAGTATTCTTATCTGAACACTGAGTTCAATCATACCTCTTCATAGGAATAATTTGAAGATCAAATGGAATAATATTGTCAGGCACCAGTTAGAATGACTGTCTTATAATAGGTACTTTATAAAAATTTTCTTACCTAAATGTGAAGCAAATTGTGCTACACATAATAAAAATACTTTTGTTTCTGTCCTAGGAATCCAGAGATGAGGCCGACTTGGATGATGCACAGGCAGAAGCTCAGCAACTGGGGCAATCCAAATTCTAAGAAGTGTCCCAAATTGAAAGTATCCTATAGATAAGTTCAGGATCACTTTCCGTTAGGTTAACAGATTAACCTGAAAGTGACAGTAGGTTTCTTTTTCCTGCCTGCAGACTCTTGTGTACCTCATGTCATCAAAGCCAGGATTCTGCCCAGGTGAGGATCCTGTCGCATGTGTACTGGGAGCACTGGACATGCCAGAGCTAGGTGATTATGTGGCTTTTTCCTCAGAGGTGCCAGAAGTGTTTACTTTCCCAATCTGAGAATCCCGAGTTCTCCACGAACAGCATCGTGATGACTCTGGAAAACCCGGCACAGTACATTCTGCAGAAATACTATTGTCATGGCTTCAGGGAGATGTCAGAGATCGGGGTGATGCCTTTTCAAGGGCCCCGTGACACATATACATGTGAAACTTACCTTGGCGGCTTGTGTGTGCGAGGCACACAAAGACCCATAACAGCAAAGCCATCCAGATCCCTGCCGCCCTCCTTCAGCATTCTTCAGCTCTGATTGACAGCTTGGTGAAGACGGATCCAGGCATCCATTGTCCACTATTGAGTTCGGAATATTTATTGTCTTCTTACTTTGCTATATTTGTAGTCACATTGTTAAAAAACTAAATTTGCTTTCTTCTCTATGTTAATTACATGATGATCAATAAATTGGGTGCCATTGTACTATGAAAGAATGTTCTTTGACATTAAGCTAGGTTAAGTTTGTAGAATAAGCACTGGTTTCCAAGATACCTTCCATAAATTGTGTAAAACGTGACCAAGGCCATAATGAATCTAATAATAAATATGTGTTGAATCATTAAATGGTCTTCATTCATTTACTCACACACTTGTTTATTGGTATCAATATATATTGATCAAATTTCAGCTCTGACAAGTATTAGCAGCAAGTTACTATGGTAGACTATAGTGCTACTTCTGTTCCCCCAAAATGTCCGTGTCCTAATCCCTCAGACCTGATAATGCATTACTTTACTTGGCCCAATAGACTTTGCAGGCATGATTAATTTAAGGTGGATGAACTATTATGCTTTAACCAGGTGAATGCTAACAGCAGTCCCATTGTGGCTGGGCTTTTTAGTGTTCCCAATAATTTATGTGTTGCAGGCTTGGTGTCCAGTTGATAATGCTGTTGGAAGGTGGAAGAAACTTTAGGAGGGAGGGCCTTGTTAGAGAAAATAGGTCACTGTGGGCATTACTATGAATAATATATTTCTATTTTGCCCCTGCCTGTCTGTCTTCCTTATTTCCTGATGTAACATAGTGGCCAGGAAGCAGAAAGAGAAGACATGAGCTGAGAAGCAAAGTCCACCCTTGCAGCTCATTCCACCAGTGACCATACTCTTTTGACCAGGCCCCACCTCCTGAAACCAACTCAGCTCAATCAACTTAGCTCAACTCATTGGGGGCCCCATCATCTAATCACCTTCCAGAAGCCCTGCCTACCAGCATATGGGGTATTAGAGGAAATCTAGATGTAAACTGATGGATGAGAGGTGGGTAAGCAATCAAACAGAATAGAGACCTGGAATACAAGTACCGTATGGAAAAATGAAGGCCCAAATTTATGTGGAGCAATTTCAGAGAGAGTCCAAAGCTGTAGGCAGTCATCACCTCTAAAGATAGACCCTGGGAAGAAAGAAACAGGACCATTGGCTGAAAGACTTTATATGAAGAAAGAACATTATTAACAGAGGGACTCTTGAGTTCAATGAATCCTTCAAAGAAGAAAACTTTCAGCCACCAAAGAGATAGTAAAAATCTACAAACTGAATAATGCAATTCAAAAACAAAACAACACAACAACAATAACACAGAGATAATTCATGGATAAGAGTAAGAAAAAAATAAAAGCAGCACTGTTACCTATCTTAGAGGAAAAGAAGAAAATAAGATAGTTATAAAACATTTGGACACAAACCTCAGGTACCCTTGGGTGAAACAGTTAATATCAGAGAAAAATCCTTTGAAAATTTCCAGCTACAGGTCAGAGCCAAGGGGCTTAGAAGCTTGAAGGATAATTATTTCAGTCCCAGATGGAGTGATCTAAGTGACACTACAATTCTTAATACGATCCATATTCTGTATCATTTACATCCAGTTGGTTGGTATAAAAAGTTAAGCACATCTGGATAAGGATCTTTCAGGATTCATTGCATGAAGAAAGAGCAAACGGAAGGTTTATGAGGTGAGCTAAGTTCCTAATATTGTGTCTGGCCTTGAGATGGCAGCTTGAGATGGAGCTCCCTTTCCTACAACCCACTCTAATTTTCCTTATTCTAGCACGTCTACTGGTGAAGGTAGTGCTTAACTGAAGAGGATTTTAGACCCTCATCCTCGAAGAATTTCAGTCTTTGGTCACGAGATTCTTCTCAGTGAGTGGCTTTTGCACTTGCCAACCCTCTGTCAAAATTGGTCAGGGAGGAACCAAGGGATACTGCAGTGAAGAACTTGTGAGACATATTGGTCAGTTTTTCATTGTTGGAACAAAGTTCATTTTGTTTGGCTCATGGCTTCAGACAGTGCAGTCTATGGTCAGTTGGTGCCGAAGTATAAACATCATGGTGGAATGACACAATGGAGAAACCTGCTCAACTCAATGGCATTCGGAAATCACAGATCAGGGGAAGAACCAGAGATGTGTGGGCCAGGGGCCAGATGTGATGTTTTTATAATTTTTTTTATGATGTCACATGACTTGTGTGTGTAGGGGAGAAGTTTCTTATTAGAGTAGCTTTTAACCCACAGGCTAATGAATCAAATGAGAAGTTCTGCTACCCACTACATCTATTCAGTGCAGTAGAACATTTGGGGCCTAGGGAAATGGCCTTTGGGTGAGTTGCTGGAACAGTGAACCAACCTATTAAGAGTCTGAGTTGGCTCCTATTCCAGCAGCAAGCCATGATTTGTTTTAGGTACTCGGAGAACATTATCAATTCAGATGCTAAATCAAAAAGTTCCCAAAGGGTCCAGATATCCCCTCTTCAAAGCACGCAGTTACTTAAATAAATAGTCATGTATCCTCTTGTGGAAGAACTGAGAACTCCTCGTCACAGACTTGCTCCTGAGACCTGGTCTGTCTTTCAGATTGTAAGTTATCAGCCTGAAATCTGGCTCACGTCTTAACTAAATAAGGAATCCTGGTTGTTTTTATTTATTTTATTTTTTTTTTGAGACGGGGTCTTGCTATACAGTTCAGGCTGGCCCTGAGCTCACTTTGTAGCCCAGGCTGATCTCACACTCACAACAATCCTCCTGACTCAGCCTCACCAGTATGGGGGGAAACACAGCTGGCTTAGCTGGTCTCAGTTGAGCATCCATTTTTCATTTCTTTGATTACATAAATTGAAAACAACCTTTTGAAATCCTACCTACTTGTTCATACATGGAAAACAGGAAATATGTAAAATTAGTAGATTGGTCCAGAAGACCCAGTATCCAAGAAATAGGAAAGAAAATGGATAAAAGGAAATTAGGAGAGGAACTCTTTAAAATATTTTCAAGAAGTGCTGTGGATGCAGGTCAGTAGCAGAGTGCTTGCTTAGGATTTGTGAATGCCTAGGTTCAATCTTTGGTACCACAAAAACGAAACAAAACATAGATTAAAACAACAAAACAAAAATCTTTTCTTCCTAGGACAGAAGATCTGCTTTTCTAGCGGAAAGGCTTCAGCAAGGGGCACCTATACAATGAATGAGCAGTCATGCTAAGGCTCATTATTACAAAATTTCTGACACCAGATCTAAAGAAGAGGCTCTGTTGCCTTCGTTCATTAAGGTGTAACATTTCCAGATTCTTGCAGTGACTTTCTGTCCTGAGTTACTTTCCTCATGTGTTTTTCTCTTTGCTTTTCTATTAAGGAATTTCCTCAAATAGCAAAGATATTTGAAGGCTCTCTGTTCAGGTTCAAACGAGGGATACTAAAAAGCTGATTAGAACACCAGAAGCTGAAAGAAAATGAAACATGGCGTTACCCCTCAAAGTTCAAAAGTCAAATTATTTTCAGCATAGAAGTTTATGCCCAGATGAAACTTAGCTATATGTAGACATAGAGTAATTATCATTTACAGACACTCAGAAAGCCTTTTCCACATGTACCCATTTTTCAGGAAGCTACTAGATGATATGCTCCAAAACTATGAGACAGTAAACCACGTACAATGAATACCCAGAGTCCATGTGTAGGAAGAGATTAAGGGAGCTCTCAGTATATTGGAGGCGTGAGCTTCCAGCACACTGGTGGTGCAGCCACCCTAGAGACACCATTCAGGGTGTGAGGAGCAGGGTGAGGGGAGGCTCCAGGAGAGGACATCACCAAAGGAAAAACAAAGGGTACTCATATGTTCCCTAATGCTCTTAAATGTATGGAGAGGACTTTTTACCTCCAATAGAATTTAGGAATGAATGAAACACAAACATGGAAAAGTACACAGAAAAGGTGAAATTCAAAGCAATTAACTTCAAGGATTAGAAAAAAAGTTTGTGAAAGTAAATGCAATTATAATATTTTACATAGTTTAGCCATTGTTAGTCACAGTATCAAATAATCACAGTATGACCAAAATATTGGTTTAAGAATCATCTGACTTAAAAACATCTAAGGGGAAGAGAAACATGTCCAATAGAGGCTCAGAGGGTGAAAGAATTCAGTCCTCACTGTCACAAGGAAATGATTGGTTGACAACAAAAACTGAAAAAAAAAATCAACAAATAGAGACACAGAGATGAATACTAGAAGCAAAAGCCAGATAGGCATTAAATAATTGCTTATGGGTGTGAAAATGGAAGCTGAAAGGGAATAGAAAGGGTGTATTTTGTAAAAAGCACCGTCAAACTATTTTGCATCTCACAAACTATGCACACATAGAACTTTGATAATCATTACGATAAAATTCCACCTTTTAAAAATTAAGGCTTATGCAAGATTCTTCTTGGCCACATTCTATTTTTCTTACTTTAATATGCTCTTCTTTGCTTTCTCTTCTTGTATCGCCTTGTCTTCTCTATTCTTTTCACTCTCTCCTCTCCACCCACAAGTTAAATATGATCACGATTGGGAATTTAAAGAGATAGGATTTATTTACTCTGCAAGTGAGGAGACAGCCGTAGAGGAACTGTTTTAGTATTAAGAGTCAAGTCCATTAGCTGCAGGTGAATATCGAGGAAGGGGCAGCTGGTGAGCTCCACCATAGGCAACAAAAGGGAACACGGCCTGCAGGGAATTTTAAATCCATAATAAAACCGATGAAAGCTTGTTTTTCTTTTCTTACACCCATGGTCCGCCTGCTAACTCTGGGCAAGCCCAGCCTGTGAATGACCCAGGATGTGCCTGTTGGCCTGGGACGCATCATTCCAGCCCCGTGCTAAGGAATTAACTTGATTCTGGCAACAGTGGGTTGGGACATTACTGAAGGGAAGAAACGTGAGAAGAGAAATTCAACAGTGCCCACAAAGCCACCACTGAATACTATCAATTTGATCAGGCAGCTAAACTAGGATAAGAAAGAAAAATATTTATTTTGTGAATACTATAACCATTGAGCAGATTCTCAGGCAAACACATTTGACATCAGAATCTCAGGAAAAATTGCTGTTAACAAAATCAGTCCATTCACTGGAATGAAAGATTTGCCATGTGTTGTTGATTAATTGTAGCTGAAGGTCAGAAACTGGGGATTTCAAGGAACACTAAGTGAATTCCCTGCCTTTCCTGAGCCATCTCTTCTGTTCTCTGTTCCCAGCAACACGTCCTTTATTCACCCTGGAGAACAAAGCACTTTTAGCTTAGAGTAGGAGGCCAACATATCCTCAAGACAGCAGGGTGGAAGGAGAGAGGCCTCTGGAGGTTTGCAAGGACAAATTCATCTGATGTCACAACCAGTAGTGATTTTAGAGAGGGATCCTGACCCAACCGCTTCCGCAGAGGGAAAGGAGTGGCTGTTTGACCGCAGGTCCCTCAGCTGGGACCCAAAGGCATAGCTTTCCACTTATGGATGTCAAAGAGGAGAACACTCAGCCTCCTGGTTAAACTGAAAGCTGTAGACACAAACCAGGAACTTTTCATGTCTGTAATGGAAAACAGGGAGTGGTTAGGGGAGGAAGAGGCATAAATGAATGAGAGTAAATTGGAAATGACGATGTCGTCTGGCACCTGGGATCTTCTAAAAGATCTCAGGGTTACTGAATGCCATTTTACTGTGGTTTGACGGCTCCTTCAAGGGGGCTGGAGTGGGAGGAAGCAATGCTGTGGTCGTTAACTCTTGCTCCATAGAGATGGAATGGCCTTTTCTCTGGAGACCCTACAATGTTAAGGAAGAGGGGGTCCCAGGTGGCTTAGTGGTTCAGATACCAGAGTAAGCTCTTGGGACCCTATAGTCCTAATGCATCTTTGTACAGATAAGGAAACCAAACCCTTGGAGGCCTCGAATCTGAGTTGCCTGTTGAAGTATAATTTCAAAAGGGCAAAATCATGTCTTTTATGGGGATAGTAAAATGAACATGGTTCACAGATTTCAATTCATTATTTAATAAGGAAAGAGTAAGATTTAAAACTTGCCCCAAAAGAAGCTAGGTATATAAAGACAATTTAATAGCTCTCTGGGTTACTAGCTATGCAAGAACCATTTTATGTTTAGCAGGATCATAAAGTGTAAACTTTGGAATCTGCGAGTTCTACTATGTAGAAATTACTTATTTGCATTTCTATCGAAAAAAATCTGTAGGAGAACCTTTACCTTATCATGAAGTATAATAATGTCATAAATAGAAAGTTAAATTCAGCACTGAAAGAGCACCCAGTAATCTCTCTGACCTACTCATCCCCCTCTGGGGGGCAAAGGAAGATTTCCATAGCCTAGACACACACACACACGCACACACACACACACACACACATTTGTTGTTTTGTTTTTAAACTTGTCCATGGTCAAAATGGTAATTGCAAGTAGAAGTAAGATGCTAGTTGAAGTCTCATTATGTTCAATCCAATACTTTTGTCCTCGCAACCCAAACTAGGATGACCAAGACAACCATCATCACTCATACATTGGATTGCCTAGAGAACGGTGGGTTCCATGCTCCTGACCTGCCTTACCTCCCTTAGTGTACAAATTGTGCAAGTGGCAACCTATGAATCCAGCTGAAACCTGGCTTCTGTATCCCAAGCCCAAGGCTTGGTCTCCACACTTTCTTTCTTTTTTCCAGCATGTATGGGCTCTCTTGACCATTGTGCCTCCACTCACACATACTACACTGGTCTCACACTCCATGGTCTCCAGGTTGCATTTTGGTCCTTGCAACTCTCTGCATCCTTGAATTTTTACCACATATTCAGATGGAACCCACATTGGAGGTGCTCATGGGAGGTCAGGTGACTAGGCTGAGGTATTTAACCCTTTGAAGAACTGAATGTGTTTAGTTGGCATAGTGTGCCTTCTAAAGATTTTTTGGTGCTTAAATTCAAGGATTTTGTAAGACTGCATTCCTTAAAATGTAAATGGTAACTTTCACGTGTCCCTTAGAACCTAGAAAGCTTCAGGTGGATTTCCAGAGCTGACACTGTATCTATGGCTTTAGAAAAACTGTAATTTCCTGGCTCCTCATCACAGTTAATACTAATGTCCTTCTTCTGGGGAGGGCTTGGGGATGAGTGGGTATCTATTTGCCAAGAGATTTGGGAGCCCGAGGCAAGTGACATTGAGCTGCTTACCAACTATGACAAGGCGGCTGCACAAACACCCTTTTGTTCTTTTGTTCTTGCCAGATCTGTGTGGGTGGCAGAGGCTGAAATAATTTCATTTCCAGAGTCCGTCAGCCTTGACAGCCTTTCTCTACAATTGCCTTTTTTCAGGATCATTTTGTTTACTTGTCTGAAATGGAATTCAGGTAGATAAGGAATGGGGGAGCACAGGGGAACCTATTAACCATTCATTCACGATGAGGCTGAGTCATCTACCCCCACACCCTCTTTCTGAGGTTTATGTATTTTTTGTCCTCTAAAAACTGAGTTAGGAAAAATTCTGAGAAGTATAAACTTCCTATGGCTAGTAAAATTGGAAACATTCATCATATAAAGTTTAGTCCAGGTATCTGGAGTGAAAATGGGACTTTTCAAAAGTGAGGGGACAAGATTTTGGATTTACTCTTTGTCTTGCAGTAGGTCAGGTGCAAAGGAATATGCTGGGTTTGTATTTTACAGATTAAGAAATGAAGGCCAAGAAAGGGAAGAAAACGTACCCAAGTTCATTCAGCTGTGTTGAGGTACATTTGTTTGTATTTGTATGTGTGTGATTTATAGAGGATGAAGAAGGGAAGACAGATGAGAAACCTCCCATTTTGCTTAGTGAGTTGGCCAAGGAATGAGGGATCTTTTTCAAGCCTGAGCTGTAGCTATTGTATAAATCAGAGAGCAGAGACAGTATGCCGGAGTTCATTGGTGAAGGAAGTTCAGCGTTCATAAAGAAATCTTCTGGAAGCATGTTCCCTCGGTGCATCTTTCACTAGATTCCTGGTGCTAAGAGATGATTCTACAGCTTGGACCTCTCTTCCATTCTTGGGCTATTAAAGAGAAAACTATCTAGTTCATGAAGAAATCCCAGAAGTGGTAGGGGAACGTCTTAATTACTTTTCTTTCATCACTGAGACAAAATACATGACACCCAAAATTAAGAAAGGAAAGGTTTATTTAACTCACAGTTTGTGGAAGTTCCAGTCTGTAATCAGCTGGCACAGGGGTAACACTTCAAGGCTGCAGAAGACAGAAAAATCCTCAAGAGCAAAAGCAGAGAAGCCTCCTCTCCTCCCATGTATTGTAAGCATGTGTAACACTCACACCACCTCAGGGCCCTGGTCTAGCACAGGCTGAGAATGTTTACAAAGTAAGGACCCTGGTTCCCTGCTGAGTCATAAACTTCTGAACTTCTCAAGTTGACACACTGTATTAACCATTATAGAGTTAAAGGACAACAGGAATAACCATGATCTTGCTAGATAATTGTTTTTTTTTGTTTGTAAAAAATATTTTTACTGGCATACATTTGTGATGCATAATGATTACATCTTTTTTGGGGAACTGTACATATAAATACCTCATGTTGATCACTTTTACTCCCTTTTCATTCTCCCCTTCTTTTTTCCCGGTTTCCCTAGAATCCCTTATCTCCAAAATGTCTACCTTCCTGCTTCCTATTATCTCTTTTATTTTGCCCTTTAAATCATTTTCATTTTGTGTTTCTCATATCAGAGAAATCATGTAGCATTTAAGTTTCTATATCTGATTTATTTCACTTAGTGCTATGGTCTTCAAGATCCATCTATTTCTCTATAATAAGGCCTTGGTAGCTATCTGGGAGTTATGGAGTATCTAAGCTGAAGATGAATCGGAAAGTCACACATTGACATGTTTTATAACTGGGGAAAATGAGACTGAGAGAAGAAGGGGTCTGCCCCAGGCACTACCTTTATAGAATACTGTGAAATCCAGCATTGTGAACTAAAGATGTAGTATCTTAGTAGAGTGCTTGCTTGGAATGTAGGAGGCTTTGGTTCCAATCTCCAGCACTGTGAGAAAACAAAGAAATGAACAAACACAAACATCACCACTGAATGGTCAGGGGAGCTTAGGCAAGTTGGCCTGTTGCCTTAAACATAATTCCACATTTATTTTGTCTCTTTAAAATCTAGGCAATTTGATGTTAACAATAAAGGGTTTCCAAAGAAGCAGTCTTTTCAAAGGCAATAATTATTCATATTTAAACCTACCTCTATGGTTTTAGGAGACATTTTTATAGTCTGGAGATTTTTAAAAATTACATTTTGGTTATAAGGATTGTTTCTACTTTTGAAAGATAGAAATGAATATCTAGGGTGGCATGGCAGATTTGAGTCTGGAATTCTCTTTTAGCTGTTCCTACATGTGACTTTTTTTTCTTCTATTCACATGGGATGAGAAAAATCAATTTCAAATGCTAGTTTGAAGCCTCCAGTGTTCCTAAAACTCAGCATTGTTTTGCAGTGATAGAGCCTCTAGCTGGTCATTTCCTAGCTCCAAGGTTAGACTTTGGGTTTAGAGCCCTCTTTTCATTTTAAATTCAAACAAAAGAATGGAGCCTGTTTAATAATGTAGTTCAGAATCTATTGCTCAATGTCTTCAAATATTAGTTTGTTTACAAAACTTGGAAAAGTTGTCATGAAAATTAATGAACATTCTGGTGGAAGTCAATTGTCTTCTCCAAAAGGTTCCCTGGAGCCATTGTCTAGGATTTGTTGCATTACGTTGGATTTCTTTTCTTTTCTTTTCTTTTCTTTTCTTTTCTTTTCTTTTCTTTTTTCTTTTCTTTTTTTTCTTTTCTTTCTTTTCTTCTTTTCCTTTTCTTTCTTTCTTTCTTTCTTTCTTTCTTTCTTTCTTTCTTTCTTTCTTTCTTTCTTTCTTTCTCCTTTTCTTCCCTTCTCCTTTTTCTTGCATCTGGTATAATATATTGTTATCTACAAAGATATGTTTAGATTATATTTATGATGCAAAAAAGTAGACTTGTCTGGCCCTTCCTTTTGTGGAAAGAGTTTGGAGAAAATCCCAAAGAGTGAAAACCCAAAGACATTGAATCAGTCAGTTATTTCTCATTAATTTGTTTTAAGTATCTCGATTCTCTTTAGCCCTTGAGCTTTATGCTTGTAGCCAGGATAAAGGGGATTTTCTCTGAGCTGGGAGCATAGAGCAAAACATGCAGCAGAAAAGAGATTCACAGATGAATCTCAGCGTCCAGTTAGCAGAAGAGGCTGCCAATCACTAGTTTACCAGCCTGCAATTCTCACTGTATTACCTTGCCTACCTTTCCCACCCTCCTTCAAAAACATGCCAAAGAAAGGTCAAGCATGGTAGCTGAGTTCACACAGTGTATTCAATTATTTTTGCAATGGATTCATTTATTCTTGTAATTTCTCAAAATTAAAATATTTTAATTAGAGTTGAATTAAAGTTGAAACCTTTTCCCATTCTAATGTGCCTTCACCTCATATTCAGTAGAATGGGGTGATATAAACTAGGCTGAAGGCATTTTGGTGACTTAGCCTTGAGAATATTGAATCAGGGTTATGTTTACTCTGGATTTAATGAAGTACTTATATGTATGCTATATAGTTTAATATGAATAAGAGGCACAATTTTATGCAGAAAGTTGGTAATGTTGTTGCATGACATTTTGCCTCAAAAGATGTATTTGAATGGCTCAGCTGTCAAGTGAGAATCTACTAAATCTTGATATGGACACACACAGGAGGTCTTTTTTATTTAAAAATTGTTTATTAAAGAATTAGAGGAAAATTGAAATAAAATTAGTGGATACTTATTGTATCATTTTCAATGTTTTTGTGTGTTTAATAGTTTCCATAATAAAATGCAGGTACTGTAGGAAAAAATTAATGGAACATGAAACAACAATGATGAAAGATGAGTAAGGAAATTGATAGAAATTTTCTGATATTGAGAAGCAAATTATTATAAAACCAAAAATAACCACAGGAAGTTATTCATTAAGAAGAGAGAAATTTTTCATAATGATAACAGATAAGCACTTGAATTGTTTGAAAGTCTAATTAATGAGTGAAGTGAATCATATTATTCACATTGGAAAATTTGAAAATACTCTGTAAATTTAAAAAATGCTAACATCAGTGAAGATAATCTAAAAATGTACCAGTACCACAGGAATATCAATGACAAAATTATTAATAAAAAGTACTAGCATACTTATTAAACTTGCTAGTCACTGATCCAAAGATGAGCATTTACTATGTGTCACTATACAAAAAAACCTGAAATACACTGAAGACCTATGGTTTACGTGTGAAAGAAACTTTATAAAAGTTTTCCCTAACTGGAAAATAATCCTAAAATTTGAGCTTACAGGATCAGGTGGGAGGATCCACACTGGCCATTTGCTGACCGGTAGCTCCTCAACCTAAGAAGATGGAAGCCACAGGACAAGATGGCTTGTGGAGGATGCTGCTGTTGTCCAATCCTGAAGGCCTGGAAGCTCATTGGAGAGTCATCATAATCTAGTAGGCATTTCACAATCCATTCAGTTTGCTACACCATGGTTAACAGTCACCATAGAAAAATATCTTTTGGCTGCTACTCTAAGTAGTCATTAGCTCTGTGGCATATTGTAACTCTATGTCAGCAGAGTATCTCCCAGCCCACATATTCTTGTGAAAAAGTGACCTTGTCCCACTACCATAGAGAGATAGAACCTGCTTATATCTTGAGCCCTGTCACTGTCGTGATCAATAACCTACAACGTGAGTGAAGCTGTGTCTTTCCAAGTATAAGCTTCCCTTCAACTGGATTATAATTTCTGATTCCTACCAGTAGGATACCTGCTGCCAATTAAGAAATTCAACTATCAGACGTCACATTTCTGCAAGAATCCCAAATGTCAAGGAAAGACCCTGGGAGATGAGATGCAATAAGGAGAGAGGGGGCCGGTTGCTTGTCAAAAGTAAACCTGTGAGCAAGGAGACTGTCTTGGAAGCAGATATTCCAGCTCTGGATGCCTCACCTGGTTCCATGTGGCTCACACACAGATCACCCAAACAAGCCCAGAGTTCCGACCTACACAACTGTTGGAAGCAACAAGACGGTTTTTGTCCTTTGAGTTGGGTTTATTTTGCTAAGCAGAAACATCTAGTTTGAATGATCATATCCTCATAATGACCATATAAGATATAAATTATTAATTCCAATTTATGTATAAAAGAATAAAAGGTTAGAGATTTCAAATCACGCATTCCGTGTCATACAACAAATAAGCCACAGAGTTTATGTTTAAACCCAAGTATATCAGACTCTGAAGTCCAGGGACCTTGTGTGCCATTCAATGTTGACACCATGTGCTGAAAGCTGATTAAGTTCATAGAAGATTGGTCAAGCCAGAGGCTCACAGGTCTCATTCCCAGCCATAGGGAAGTTGAGTTCAAAAAGGAAGTTTTGAGTTTACGATTCTCATAGAAAAAAGCAGGAAAGCATTGATTCGAGTTGAGTTGGTTAGAGCAACAAAGAATATTGATTTTCTGTCAATTGGTGTTAGCAATGCTTTTTCAACCATAATGTATTTTAATTATCTTCCAAGAAGCAATTGTTTTTTAAATTTATATTTAGAACAGCTATACTGAGATATAAAACACATGCCATAAAATTATTCATTGTTAATGTATGGTTAACTGATTTCTAGTAAATTTGCAGTTTTGCAGTTACCATCATGATCCATATTAGAACACTTCTACCACACTTAAAATATTCCTTATGCCAGATCATGGTTGATCCTCAACCCCCAACTGGGTTCTAGAACTTGTCTACTTTCTGTCTCTAAAGATTTACCTTTTCTAAAATTGCTATATAAATGAAAGTATACAGTATGTAGTTCATTGTGTTTAGCTCCTTTCATTTAGCATTTATCAGTAGTTTTTTTCTTTCAAATATGGATGTCTATATTTGTTTATATATTTACCAGTTGGTGTGGACTGGTTCCAATTTATGGCTGTGCTAATGGTTGTGTTCTAATGTGTTTGGTTGCATAAGACAACTAACAGGATCAAAAATAAAAATGCTTACAAATTTAGGATTTGCGTCTAGAAAAGAATCCAAGACTATAGCAACATTACTAGAATAAAGACGTCAAGTGTTTCTTACCACAGAACTCAGAATCAAGAAGGTTGCCCACAGATTGAAGAGCTGGGAAACTGTAAAGTGATTATTTTGGTCACAGGGAAATCTCCTTTCTCCAAAACATGTGTCCTCTAGACTGTCCGATCAGAGCTTGGATTTTTTGGACCTAACTCTCACTTCAGATAACTAATGCTTGTGAACGATGTAATTTAGAAAATTGGTTTTCCCTGACAACTCAATTTAAAATCTGAAGTTTTAAAAAAGGATATCCTTAAATCTTCAGAATTGTGGAAGCATTAAAAATGGAGTAGTTTATAATTATTGTAGGTGATATTGAGTAATAAGTTACTGCAATGTCCTTAAAATATGCTGAGAAGTCTACCTTTGCTTGATTAAATAAATGACCTTATTCCACACTAAAGTGAGAGCAGGCAAATCTGTAAAATATTTAAAGAAGTATTTTTTAAATGAATTGGATTTTCTTAAAGTAATCTAATGGTTCACCTTCTGATCTTGAGTAATTATGTCTGCCTCATACAGTAGTCTCTATTCTGAAAGGCAGAGAAATGCTTCATTTTTACCTGTAGCTCCTCTATGATTACTACTGTACCTGGAACCTGATGAGAATTCAGAAAATATTTTTTTTGACTTGAACTTCTGTCACCACTTGCTTTTACACAAACCAAATCATTGACTCTTTGCAATGGTTTTGCAGAGCCACAGAGGAGAAAACCAAGCCTAAGAGTGGGTGAGTG
The DNA here is from genome assembly GCA_004027295.1 of Dolichotis patagonum. Classification (NCBI taxonomy): domain Eukaryota; kingdom Metazoa; phylum Chordata; class Mammalia; order Rodentia; family Caviidae; genus Dolichotis; species Dolichotis patagonum. The sequence goes on along the minus strand of PVJX010007408.1, from coordinate 36,236 downwards.
GTTCACCCAAGTGGTACCTTTAGTAAAAGGCAAGGTCAGCATTCAATCCTGGGTTGTGTTTTGTGGAATCCTTTATAGACAGAGAAATGGAATAAAAAAAATCAAATATCAAGGCATTTCCTTGTCATCCTGGTGTTACAAGTTTCATTTTTCTCTCCTTTCCACTCCACTGACTTACCATATTATGCTCTTAAATTACAGCTGTCAACTTCCTCCCACCATTGCTCTATATTCTGGGGTGTAATTGCTCCTTAAAAGACTTGAGCCCATATGCCTACCATTTCCCTATCAACTCAGCAACTCCCTCTACCTTCAAAGGACCATGGCTAACACAGCCTACAGGGGTATACATACCTGTGATTACTGCCACTTTCCACACATTTAGCAATCCCTAGGGAAGCACTCTTCCAGAGTGTCTCTTAACTGTGTGTAGTGACAACACTATGACATAGGTAGGTGGCCATGCATCACTATACCACATGTTATTATTAAAAAGTGGTACCCTTCAGATAGGAGCTGACATGCTCATAGACTAACTGAGTGTACAAAGGTGAGTTCCTCTGATACTAAGGTTACGTCCTATCCTTAAATTTAGGGCACAAGGTCCTTCTTAAATAATCAATTAATCCTCTACTTAAGATTCAGCCCATAAGTGACTAATGTTATATAAAAAAGAGTAGTTGCCAAGTGAAAGATCCCATCGATTTCTTACACATGGAAATTCCTGAAGTACACTTCTAAAAACTCAGTTTAAGTCAGAACCTGGGCATGAATGAGAGTCTTAAACAGATGAGGAAAATGAAAGTTTAAATAGTGAGCAGGACTCGACCAAGTCATCCCACAAGCAGGTATTAAGCCTTCCAGACTAAGGTCTTCCTGACCATGGGAATGTAGAGGGCTGACTGAAGAGTGAGTCTACTGCAGGGTATCTGCATGCTCCTGGGAGCTTCCTTCAGGGGAGGTTATAGAAATACCAGGCCTCTAGAACAATGTCTCCTGCTATCCAACATACTATTTCTCAGACACTCAAATCAGGAACCCAGCTTAGACACTTGGGCCAAGAAAGCTAAGCATTGCAGAGGACATTAAATATCAAACAACAGCAACAACAGAATACTAAAGGGATGAGTAAATTTGTGAGATAAAGGTCCCCACCCACCATTTTAGAAACAAGAAAAGCTAGTTAAGAAGCTTTTCCTAAGGACAGGAGCAACTCTGGGGAGAAACGAAGCCATCACGTGTACAAATTTTCCTCTTTTGAAGAACAGGTTACCTAGTCACTGTCTCCAAAGAAGAGACCCCTTTTCTTGAGATGAATTAAAAGTACGGAACAAGAGGAGAGGCTGAGAAGTTATAATGGTCTCAAGGCAAAAACATGGCAGGGTAAAAAGGGGCCTGTCACCTGGCAAAGACAGAACCAAGCCAAAAGCACAGCTGTCAACCCAGCTGGATGCACCTGTATGGCAGACCCTTTTCTAAGTGCTCTGCCTGCTAGTTATTTGATTCTCACCATAGGCTTGTAACCGAAGAGGAGAGTGTGGCCCTCTGTTCTGGGCAAGGCTTCTACAAGGGAGAATGCTCTTATAATAATAGTTCCTGAGAGACTGAGGTTACACTGAGATCCTCATAACTAGTCTGTGTATGTACAAACAATTTTATTTTTTAAATATGGTTTTGAATCAGGGAAACTGCCAGTTGTATAGCTTAAAAACCCTAAGTTTTATATGGTTCAAACTAATATATAAAATAAATATTCTTTATGGGAATTAAGTAAAAAAGTAACAGGCAGACGCAAGAGTGTGGGGTGTATGCTTTCCATGAGGAGTAAGTACTGTGCACTCTTGAACATGAAGACCTCAGAGAGGAGTCGAAACAAATGTTTCACTATGGAGATCAGTGAGGAGAGATCTTTAAAGAAAGTGAGACCTTTGTTGAAAGCTGAAGGGTAACAGAGGACTGTGAAGGAAAGTGTTTGTGGCGAGCCAGACTTAACCCATGAGGAAGCTTTGCATCATGACGTAATAACAGTAACGGGACTTGAACTTCCACTGCCAGCGAGTAGAGCACTAGGCAAAGCAGGTGTGCGAGAGAAACTGCTTTCAGGTGTTGGACAATAAACAGAGCAGGAGTGTAATCACTGGGTGTAGGACAAGAAATAGGATGAATATTTCAATTGATTAATATCACATTTTTAAGGATTGAAGTCATAAAGTATGTCCTCTGATCATGCAAGACTAAATTGGAAATTAAAAACAGAAAGCTCTGAAATGAGTTAAAAAAACACAATTTCAGGTAACTCTCTTAACAGAAAGGAAGAGATGCATAGATTGTATCTTAGGCATTGCTCTCTTTTGGGTCCGTATCCTAAAAGTTCTTGTGTTAGAAACTTGACCTCCAAGTTCGAAGGTTAATGGTGTGTAGAGGTGAGATCTTTGGCAGGTGATTAGGACTAGATGAGGAGGTTAGAGTGAGAAACCCATGATGGCATTGGCAGCTTTCTAAAAGAGGGAGAGAGACCTGAACCAGCAGCATGCTCCATTTCTGTGTCATTTTCTTACCCGCATATTATACACTTCAGTCCTTTTCCTGACCCTTTTTTACCATTACTTCAACTCTTGCCTGACCCCCTTTTCTTATCTACTAGTATCCCTTCCACTTTCACATCCTCTTTTCAATGTTTTTCCAGATTCCACATCTTAGGAAAAACAGGCGATATTTGTCTTTCTCAGTATTTGTGTTTTTGGCTTATTTTGCCTAGAATGAAATATCCAGTTTCATCCATTTTCCTACAAATGACATGTTTTTGTTCTCCCTTGTGGATGAATTATACTCCACTGTGTATAAATACCAATTTTCCAGATGCATTCCTCCATTGATGGACAACTAGGCTGATTCCACATCTTGGCTATAAGTAGGGCCATGATGAACATGGGAATACAAGTAGTCTCCAGTATGTTGACTTTAATTTCTTCATGTATATGCTGAGGGCTGGGAAAGCTGAGTCATAAAATAATAGTATTTTTTGAGAAAACTCTCTGCTAATTTCCACAATGGTTATCTTAATTTATGTTCCCACCAACAATGTATTAAGTGCTTCTTTTGTTGCATACCCTTACGAGAATTTCTTGTTTTTTTGTATTTTTTATGGTAGCCATTCTGACTGGGGTGAGAAGGAGTCTTAATATTCTGACTGGGGTGAGGGGGAGTTGATGTGTTTTTCCCTGATAGCTAAAGATTAAACTTCTTCATAAATTACTTGATCTCAGGTATTTTGTTATAGAAACAGAGAATGCACAAAAACACATATGCTTGTTCAAAGGTCAAGTAGAATAGAAGAAGCAAGAAAAAGAAAGCGAAGAGCACAACCAGAGAAGCAAGAGAAGGTGAAAGTGTCAAAGGTGTGGTGACCAAGGAGCCAAGCTCAGGAGTCAAGAAGTGGTTAACACTGTCAACTTCTACTAGGCCAGGTAGATGAGGACTGGCATTTTGCGGTATGTACTTCATGGTGACCTTTGCAATGCTGTTTTGGTAGAGTTTTGGAAATAGAAACCTGATTAAATTCAGATGGAGTATGTGTAGAAGATGAAGACCGTGAGAGTGAAAGCAGTTTTCTCCATCACTTGTAAGCCAAAGAGCAACTTTCCCAAGAGGCTGTTTCTCCAGACCTGAGGCAAGCCTGACAATGGCCTTCCAGTTGTGAACAATTTAAATGGAAAATGTTGCTGTGATTCCATCCCATGGGCTGTGGATGGATGGATTCATCTAGAATCCTAGAGGTGGGAGTAGTTGATAGGCAAAGTCTGTTCAATGGAATATCTATATGTCTGTCTATATCTGAAAACTTTCAATTTTGTATATCACCTCAATGATTAGCTGCTGTGGTGAACTCAAAATAGGGAAAGGAGTTCTGACATTCCCAGGCCTAAAGCTTAATGGTCAAGCATATCCCAGGAAACCTCAAGTTTTTGCAACCATTCATGAAAAATTTCATAGTAGATCTTGTTTCCTCGGCTCTAGTGTCCAACTATCTCCACCACCACCTTATTCATACACACACACACACACACACACACACACTCCAAAAAAAAAAAGGAAAAAAAAGAACAAAACACCATTTCTTTTCCTCATAACCTATAATATTTCTTACCATGGCTCACTCCTTTTTGGAGTTAAAGTCCAAGTCTGTTTCCCATGCCTGTGTTCTTCAACTATATTCCTCTTCAATAAGGGAATGCAGTTCAAAATTTTCTGCATTCTCATCCATCTTAGTTCTCACTAACACTATCATTTACAAGCAAAGACTTGGTAGCTATTTGATGAATTGAACTACTTCTGTTTTCACCATGGGTATTGACACATGAACAGAGTCAACCAGATTTTAAAAGTGGAGGTCTCTTCTCACACAAGTGCTATAACCAATTTGCCCCACTAAACAACGTTTTCTTCCTTTTCTTGGGAGGCTTCTTTATCAAGTTTCTCAGAACAGTCAATGGAAGGTCAGCCTTGCTTTATTTATATTCCTTAGAATAGATGCATTTCTTCAGTTTCATTATCACATTTCCTCCATCAGAAGATGCAAGAGGCCCCCTCTGAAGCTGAGTAGTGCAAATCCTCCACCATTATATGCCATTTTTCTGGTCCCAGATTTTTGGAACTCTTGCCAGCCAGACCAGCCATCAGGGCTCTACCTGGTAAAAGAAAATTGGATGGAAGGAACCGTGGTGGGTTTGAGAGAAGTGTCAATCCTACGTTCTAGACAGCTGATCCTAGTAACCTTGTAGAAGATAGATTGAATAAATAAATAAAGGTTGGAGAGCAACCTGCATTTTGTTATAATGAGTCATTACTTCTCACTGGAGGCAATACTGCTCATAGATCATATTTTGAACTTTTGAGGGTTATTTGATTTGCTACTGATATTAGTAAACAGGGACCAAGAATGATAGACATTTTGCACTGCGTAGGACAGCTCCCAACAACTCAGAATTGTCCTGCTTTCCCAGTATAAGCAGAATACACCTTTTAATAATAGCCTAAGCTTAGAAATTAGCTTTATTTTACATATAAACACAGTGTTAATAGTATTTGAATCTTAATAACACATACCTGTGTGTCTGCATGTGGAGCTTTGTCTCTCAGAGGATTCTAAGAAGTCATGCATTTGACTACTTGCTTATAGACTTTAGTGTAGATTTTTCTGATGACTACATGATTAAAATATGTTATTTTGTTGTGAACTACTTTCCTTTATTCATTTATTAAATGTAGAACATTACATTATTAATGGTGAAATGATGTGTGTTGATAGCTTATTCTACTTGTTGCTTTTATTTTCAGGTACTGTAAAAGGCTTCACAAAATATGAATCCGTTTCTTGTTTTAATTTGTTTTAGAAAAGAAACATTTTCTCTGATGGTGTTAAAGATGACTAGCATAGATGATAAACATTGGGAAGTTAGAAAAAGCCTTGAGGAGTGGAAAAGAAAGTCACTGTGAATACAGCATTAACAGAACTTGAAAAGTATTTGGATTTTGTGAATTATAGTTAAGCTGTTTCAACTTTCGCTTCTGCAGGCTTTCATCATCCAACTTTGCCTATTTCCCAAACACTTCATTATCTTGACTGATGTCTACCCGATACGTCCTTGGATCCCCAAATTGTGTCTAGTTGTGGATTTCCAAATGGAATTTAAACTGATTGAGGAGTGAAATTTCCTAAATTTTACACAAATACATCAGATACTAGCCCACAGATTTGACCAGGTATATACATATATATCTATCTTAGCATATATTCCAGAGACCTGATGATGTTTCACATCTGCATATGTCAGAGGGCACAACTACCAGTGCCTGCATTTCTATGATTAAAAATCATCACTGACCATTGATGCCTGTCACAAGATCTGCTAAAAGTGATGGAACTTGTGCATCTTGCAATCTTGGAAACAGCCCTCACCTACAATAACCAGACTGGTGTAAATAGGAATGTGTTCTATACTCCTCCCCAGAATTTCCCTGATAGGACTATGCTCTAGTCCTCCACAGTAATAAGCTAATTTGATAACAAATGATACATTGACTATCCTCTTCATCTTGTTTCCTCTTTTCTCTGCCAGTGTTTCTTTTACTTCTCATACAAACTACTTTGATATCCTATCTTTGTCTCAAGATCAGATTCTGAAGTAACTCAAATGAAGATGACCCACCATCCACTGGGCTAGTGTTTTCTTACTGAAGAGGAATATGGTTGAAGAAAACAGGCCTGGGAAACAGACTTGGGCTCTAACTCCAATCTCTACCAACTCACCACTTACTTTTAGGATTTCTCTTTCTCTTTCTCTTTCTCTTTCTCTTTCTCTCTCTCTCTCTTTCTCTTTCTTTCTCTTTCTTTCTTTCTCTTTCTCTTTCTCTTTCTTTCTCTTTCTCTTTCTCTCTTTCTTCTCTCTCTCCTTCTCTCTCTCTGTCCTTCCCTCTGTCTCTCTCTATTTAGTTTTCTTTCATTGAAAATAAAACATTTCTCAAAATACACTCATTGGAAGTTATTCTGGCTTGTGTCCAGATGTCCCCCCAAAGCCTCATGCTCATAGGTGGGGCTTTTCAGAGCTGGTTGAATCTAGAGTGTGTGGTGCTGGGATTAAGGGCATGTGATCAATAAATTAGTCCACTTATTGGTTTGGCACAGTCTTGAGTTCAGATAATGGGAAGTCCACCATTGGTATGAGTGCGGCCTGCCCTAAGGGTAGGTAGCCTGGATAGAATGTCAAAAACAGAAAGGGAGCAGCTGTCACCACTTGCTGTCTGCTGCTTTTTCTGGCTCCTGTCTTCTGCCTTCCACACCATGAACTACTTTTTCTCTTTGTGATGCCTTTCTGCCATGCCACCCTGCCTTGGAGCCAGCTGATTAGGGATTGAAACCTCAGCAAACTGGGAGCAAAAATAAACCTTTTCTCTTTTAACTTTAAGTATTGGATACTTTGAGCCAGCAGTGACAAAATAACTAGGACAGAGGGACATTTAAGTATGCTAATAGTTCTCACAGGAGAATGAGAAAAGAAGAAAGCAGGCTCCTGATCTGTAAAATGAGACAATATCTATTTCTCTGGACTATGTTAAACCTCAAGTGAGAGTGTTGAGCTCAGAGTCCAACATATAGTAAGCTAATAATGAATGTTGATTGATTCTAAATGCAAATCAAGTAGCTGTTTTTCACATGGAACACTGTATCAGACAGGGTTTCTTAAAATGCAGTCTGTGAACTCTAGAAAGTTATAATAAAATTTGTATCTCTGTGCCTTTTTCTGGAGCAAATGTCTCACATTGAATTAGGTTCCCAGACTCCCTAAAAGATTAGCTATTTGCTCATTAGTTTTTTTTTAAACAACAACTGCTGACCATTACTTCCAAGTTTCAATAATGGATCAACAAACACTTATCAAATATCTTGTCTCCGTCTGGGGTGACACATTTTAGGTCTTTGCAGAGTGATCACTTGAAGAAAGTTATTACAATTTCCAAGACAATATTTCAAATTGGATAAATAACAGGAAAACAAAATAATTCAGTAGATACAAGAAAGAAAGTACAATGAGTTCAAAAATTCCCACGTCTCACAGTATCGGTATTTGAGTAGAAATGAAAAAGAGAAAATACTGTCCAGTTTGATGAATTTATGCTATGTGCTAGAGCAGGAGAGGAATGCACCCTGAATAGATCAGGACAATGGAGCTTCCGCTGAATGTTTTCTCCTGCCCTTCTTTGACATTGCAACATGCTACAGGTCTTGAATTCAAATGCTTTGTTCCACTGTTGCCCATTCACTGGGTTAATAAGCTCTGCTATTTATTTGAAAATGATGCACCTGTCTGTGGTATCTCATAGTTGTCACAATTCTTTCCCACTTGCAAGACCTTACCAAATATTTTCCAGGCCGTTGGAGAGCTGCTGTTATCTCAAACCATGGGTAGCAGACCTTACTCTGCATGAATGATCCTCCAGGAGAATGGAACAAAGCACTGGAGGTGTCTCCAGCTCCAATTTTTTCAGTCTTTCTCCCTGTACACAGCTTAATCTTTGCTTTGTTTTGCTGAAAACTGTTGTGACCACGTTTAAGAATGTGTTTAAGGAACCGTGTGGAGAAAGTATGGGCAGGATGGAAAGACAAATTGGCAGAAATGATTTTAATTTTTTAAAAAGATGCCTGTCTTCCTAATTACTTAAACTCATCTGATTTTGTCTACATAAAGAGGCATAATTTTATTGTTTTTTCAAAAATAAATTATGCCTTGGTAAGAAAATAAATGCATTATCATGGGAAAAGTGAAGTACAGCACACTGTCAAAATAATTGCTATGCAAGAATTTGGTTTCAACAAACACTTTTCGGGTTCTGACAAGAAGAGAATAGTCTTTTCTTAGAACTAGACAATATCATTTATAGAGTGGCCTCCACTATATTTTCTTTCTTGGTTAAAATTCTCAACTTAGTGGATCTTCACATTTTTATAAGGACAATTTTAAATACATTTCTTAAAAAGTTGAAAGACTTAAGTGCTAGTTGTACTCTTAGCAACCACTACAAGAGGAAAATAGAGTTCTTGTTATTTGTTAGTGTTTAACAGACTGTCTCAAACTTAGTGCTTTAAGTATTCATTTATTTGGTTCGTAAGTTAGCATTACAGCAGGAACTGCCAGGGACAGTTTTATTTCTGCTTTGCATAATAGAGCTGAGGTTGCTTGAAGCCTGGGAAATGGAGTCCTCTGAAGCCTGAGACATTCATGTATTTAAAGGTTGATACTAATTGTGGGAACCTAAAAATTCTGTATGTATATGGTCTTTCCATGTGGCCTCTTTGCTTATGGTGGTTAACTTCTAAGAAAAAATATCCCTAGGTTCAGGTTGCCTGGACTCAGGTCATATAACTCACTTCTGTTCAGTAAGCCCACCCAGCTTAATGGGTATATGTCAACATTGCAGTAAAAATGGTTATTGTCATACAATCAACAACAAATAATGGTGAAGATATAGAAAACACATAATTCCCATTGTTATTATTATTTGGATCTTAAATATTATGCACAATCTCATGTGTTGAATGACCATTCCCCAGTGTAGCATTGTTCAGACGTGGAGACATTGGCGGGTGATTGGAACATAAGGATTCTGACCTCACAAAAGGGATTGATATAATTATGGATTCACAGCATAGTGAGTTTCAGGAGAAGGCTAAGTATAAAAGCACAAAAAGGCTAAGAGTAAATATAGAAAAAGACATGCAAGAAAAATACTAATCATATGAAAGCCAAATGCTATTAGAATAAACAAAGCAGAGGCAGAACAAAGAGTATCACTAGTGATAAAGAGGAACATTTCTTAATAATAAAAGATCACTACATGGAGAAGAGATACTGATTTTAAATATGCATGCACCTAAAACTAGAACATCAAAACATATGAAACAAAAATCAACAGAATTCTGGGAAAAAAAATCCACCACAGTTGGATGTGGAGGACCACATGGACAGCTCTCTTTGAAAGAAGAGTATTTAGCCCTGCCTCTGTACAGAGCTGGCTAGGATATTTCCTTATCTCCTCAGTTGGTTTTAGGCAATGCAAATAGGTCTAGCTGAGGTGCTGATGGGTAGTCTTTACAGCCATGCACCAGTCAGTGATGTCCTACCTGTACCTCCCAAGTAGTATGTGTGATCTATGCCTAGCGATGTCACACTGTTAGCTGAGACTGAGCCTTGGGAAAAAAGGCTATGACCGCTTCGGGTATGAAGAATACACATGAAAGCTAAAGCACTGACTCCAAAATATTAGGTACTCCCTTCAACTGTGTTATGCAGATTATTCTTTCTGCATATTTTTTTACTCCCTGCATATTGCAGAAAACAACCTTGCCTCCTATATAATGTAGCTCACTGCAATTCTCAGTCATTCATCCCTCAGCCACTTCCCTCTTCATGAATTAATAAAACCCAGGTTCCCCTTTGTTCAGGGTAACCATCATTCTAGCTGGATTTAGGACCCCCTTGGCTCCCCACAACTACAAATATGCCTTGTTGTTTTTACTCTTATGTATTGCACTGGAAGTGGTAGATTGGAATTACTTATTGGAATTCCAGGAGCTTTTCCCTGGGATTACAAATGTGTACTCTGGACAGCGACAAGTAGACAGAGAGTATGTAAGGATATAGACTTGAGCAAAACTAAATTAGCTTGCTTAATTGACATTTACAGATGACTTTACATAGAAATTTCAGAATATATAAGATTTTTTGCCAAATGTACCATGATAGCTCACATGTTGGAAAAATATCTAAGCCTTCTTAAATTAAAATTTTAAAAAAATCATAGGAAATATGTTAATACAATTAAATTGAAGTCATGACAGAAATATTGTTGTAGCTAGGGGTTTCAAGGAAAACAATTACATACAGGCCACATAATTTACAGAATTATTTTATAATAGTCACCCAAGGAGTCAAATACAAAGAAAGTGCAGGAAATCTGTTCACACACTAAAAACCTAGAAAACCCAGCGAAAGGCCTAGATCCCACAACAATACCCTGCATGAATTCAGCTGAAGAAGTAGAGCCCGTGACAATGCCTTCCATGAGTCCAACTAGAGACCTAGAACCCATGACAATAACTCATTAAAGTCTATTTCATGGATCCATGCTGGAAAGGCCCCAAGGTCAGGGGTGGAAGCTAGCAAGTCTGTGCCAGGAATGAAAGATCTGTGCCAGTAGGCTGAGGGTTCTACACTAGAGCCAGGAAGCAATGCTAAAAATAAAAATCAGAGCTCCCCCAAAAATTACCACAGACATCCTCAGTGACACTGAGGTCCCAAGCTCTTCTGATGATGAAAACAGCTGAGTTCGTATCAGGAAACCAGCATGACAAGCTTTCCTGGAGATTGAACAGCACACATCTTCCCCTATGGAGCCAGGAAGCAATGCTCAACGTAAAGATCAGAGCTCCCCCAAAGTGAACTGCAGCCACTCTCAGTGACAACAAGGTCCCAAATGCCTCTGATGATGAGAACAGCCAGGTTCATATCAGCAAAGTAGTTCAACAAGCTCCTCCAGGAGAATCAATGGCAAAAGGGAAACCAACAATACCATGGAGAGCCAACAATGCTAAACTCTTCCTCTCCAGCTCTCTTTTTCTCTGCACAACAGTCCTCAGGGGGCCCTCCATGCTCAGTTCCATGCTGATTCAGTTCAGCTGGTATCACAAGCTGCCCACCAGTTATCCATCCACCACAGACGGTGACTGCTTTGCTTAGTCTGTGCACTGTTTAGGGCTTCTACTTCTCACTTCTCACACACTGACCCTACCATTCCTGTCATTTTCAAAAGAAGTCTGGAAGTCTCTTTCATGAGTGTCATTACAAGGTGTGCTCAAAACCAAGGCGAGCACTGCTGCTCAGTGCCAGGCTTCCAAAAACATTACAATGGGTCTTCACTGACTTTTTCCACCAGATGCAGTGTCATGAAACTGCTGGCTCTTCCTCAAAGTCAAAGTGACAATGAAAGGTAAATTTTTGAATTCATTCAAAACATCAGGGCAGCCAAGACAGCACAACTCTTGATAGAGGACTTCCAGAACTGCTAAAGAAACTGTCAGGAACAGTGGTATAAGCGTGTTCAAAAGGAGGGGTATATTTTGAGAGGGAGTCATGACCAAGTTTCTTTTATTGCAGTAAATTTTTAAAATTTAACTTAAACATTCCTTGTATCTTTTGTTCATGCCTCCTGTGGTTGAAAAGTCATTATCATGACTACAGCTAAACCCTAGTGAGTTTGCTAATACAATTTATAATTGCTCTTTTCCAAGCGTTTTCTACCTAAGGGCCTTCCTCATTCCAGTGGGATTGTTGATATGAAGATCAGAATGAGTAAATTCCATCTTGGGAGACTCACTGTGTTCCCTCAAAAGACAAACCAGCACCTTGACAAGCATGTCACAGACTTAATCCTTCCTTAGAATGTTGTGAAAGGCAGTGTAATGAACATACATCAAGCCTGCAGCCTTGTAAGGAAATCCAAAAAAGATCTACCGCTCGTGGAAGGAAACAGTTCTTTGCCACCAGGCCAAACACAACCATGGCATTTCAGGACCCTTTCTGAAAGGAAGAGAAGACAGCTTCTCTTGATGGCAGATCTGTTGCAGATAGTACGAGAGCACTGGGGAGCTGGAATGTTGCCGATTAAAGTTATTATTATTGTCATTGTTGTCGTTAGATCATGTCATGCATTCCCTTAATGAAAAAAATGGGGCCAGGTCCCCAAAGGAGACTTAAAAAAAAAGATAAAATCTCTGCACAAAGCCTTCAATTTTTAACAGAATACTTTTCAAACAATGAGTTCTCACAGTCCTCTGTTACCTACTGTGAGTGTGTGTCAGTACGCCCCCATCAGTGTCTCATGTAAAAGAGGAATTCTCGCTCATGGGCACTCTCCTAACTTTAATAAATCTGGGCCTATTCTCAAGGTAATGTGACTGATTGAAGGTAATTGTGCATATGGTGTCATCTTCCAAATAAGACTTGGAGAACCTAAAAAAATACCTATGGTTGCAGGTGGCTTCAGAGATCATGCTCAAGTTTGGCCTGTTGCTAATGCCTTCTACCTGTGTTTGACTATTCCTGATATTGTGTGCTGAGCACCTCTTGCAGCAGATCATGACATTCTTAGAGTGCTCCACAGAATGTTCCCTTTATCCATCTTCAAGTGTCCAGTGAGTTTCCTTCCTTCTCTAGAGAGCAGCATTTTCTAACCCATGCAGAAAAGGAAAAGTTTCCTTCCTATTTTGGCTCAGAGTTCTGTCCTTGAGGAATACCTCCTAGAGCTGGGAGCTCTCCCATTGCTCTGGCTTCTCTATGTTTGTCTTTCGTATTCTCTAGATCATCATCTGGATTTCATTCTCCAACAAATGGACTGTTGCTTAATAAACCATCCCCCTATGTAGTGGCCTAAGATTCATTCCTTGCTATGATCCTGAGCAATAGTTGGGGAGTTGCTCAGATGAGTTTACCTGGCATCCTTTGTGGAAGTGCACTTAGTTGGAATGATTGGTTGGGCTAGGAGAAAGATGGCTTTATTCTCATGTCTGGCAGTTCCTTGTGGATGTCTGTTTTGATACTGCCCTGTGAAGGCTGAAGCTGTTAGTACATCTTTCCAGGGACTCACTAAAACAAGGTTAACTCCCAAGAACAAATATCATTTTTGTGCATCTGAGTGTGTGTTACAACTGAGTATATTGGGCAGTGGGACTGTGTTCAGTAAAATGTATTTTTTCCATCCAGAACAGAGTCAATTTGTCAATTTAAAATGAAATCCTCATTATTGAGTAAGAAAATTTTGGTGTCTTTCCTGCCTGCTTTAGGTCTTTGCCAGAATCATAAAAGTCTTGGGCTTCAGTCTCTTAATTCGATGGTCACCAATTCCAGTAATACGTACAGACACAAACATATTTGGGAAGGAATGTGCTGTTTGTATTGCATTTTAGAATAAATCTACCTTCTGATAACTTCCAACCACAACAAGTAATGATTTTCTGCTGACAACATATAAACAAAGTTAACTCATCTTTTTATGGGAGGTTTTTGTGTATTTCAAGATAATATGTCTTTCAGAAGACTATACTCTTAGCTAAACACTGAGATTGGCTTGATAAAATGTAACCTGAAAAATGTTACTTGATTGAGGTAAAAAGGTTAAGAAAACAAACCCACAGCCATACCAGTTATTTTTATTCTATGTATTTCAGTTGTGTATCCAGTAGAAATGCCAATGTTGGACACATGCAATGGATAATGGATTGGGTGTGGACAAAAAGATATTGAAGTGCTAGTTCTGTTTCTATTTCATTTCTTTTGTGTGTAGCACATAGTTAAAAAACAATAAGAAAAAGACTATAAAAATCTATTCTATATTTAATCTAATTATTCTTACCTTTAATTGGACAATTATTACAAATCCTGTCAATGAGCATTTAATAACACAGAACATTTATCAAACATTTACTTTGTATTGAACACTGCATCTAATATCTAGAAAGCCCTCAGTAAGTGCCTACCAGATAAATGCAAGGTGTCACTTAATTCATACAATGCTATAAAGGAGATATTGATTTTCTAGATGAGGAAATTGAAATTTGGGGATGTTAAGTGATTAGCCTAGGAAGTGTAGTGCCAATCCTGATATTTTGTCTCCAGTATCAGTACTTACTTTAACTAAACTCAGGGTGCCCATGTCCTGGTCCATGGACTGTGTGGGATAGAGATGACACCAGATTCCTGCTTCTGTATTTCCCCCAGTACACTGTGGGAGTCTGGGACAGAAGGATTCCAAGTTCAAATTGAGACTGAACAATGCAGAGATATAGTGGGACCTTGTCTCAAAATAAAAATATAAAACAAGACATAGAGATGTAGTTTACTATGGAGGCTTTGGGTTCAATCCTTGGTGCTTAAAAACAAAGGTGATGGGAAAGTTCTCTAAAAATCGAAGGCATTTATTAATCTAATTATTCACTTCTCATTCATTTACTTGTTTATTTACTCAGTTATGTAATGAGAATCTACCATGCACTAGTCTGTAGGTCAAAGCCCTGGAAATCAGAAGCAAGCCAGTCATAATTTCTTTCTTCAAATAATTTACAATCACTCTGGTAAATGAATAATTCTAATGCTATCATCCAATATAACAGGGTAATAGAACATTGCAGAATCAAGATTTCCAGTGAAAGGAAAGATCCTTGATTATATAGTCATCTCTTTGACTTTGGAGATAATTATTGCGCCAAGTAGGAGTCTGACTTATTGGTGACATGGCCAACATTCTCAACCACCTGTACAAGGGGTATGGCAAAGGATAAAGAAAAAACAGAAACAAGATTAATTCATAAAAGGAGAGCCGGAGGTCAGTGTCCTAGATGGACAGAGACATTGATACTCCAAGCTAGCCATTTCTTATTGGATGCACACAATAATCAGAGGGAGTATCAGATGACTTAGAGGGCAGTGGTGATCATAACCTAATGAAGAGTGTGCCTTGGAGCATCTTTAGTCTTAGTTTTGGTCTTAGTCTTAGCCTTAGTAGGTGGAAGACAATGGCCTACCTCTAATGAGATAATGGGAAATTTAAAAAGGGGATACCAATAATCCCAAGCCTCTGTTCATCCCTTAGGGAAGTATGTAATTCTAGCCATTGTGAATTTGTGGTCCCCAACACTGATTGAAAGATTTGTTAAAATATCTTCTGGCACAGAAAATATGAAGGTTTAGAATTCATGTTTATAGGTATAGTCTTTCCTCTACATCCATGAATTAAAAAATCCACAAAATTCAATCAATTCCAAATAGGAAGTATTCTAATTAAAAAAACAAGTCAACACAGAAACAGATAGATTCATTTCTTGCCATTGTTTCCTAAATAACATAGTATAACAAGCATATAAGTGATCTAGAAATGATTTAAATAATATAGGAGAATATGTGTAGGACACACAAATATACTACATTATTATATATAAGGAATTTGAGTATGCAAGAATTCTGGAATTCTTAGGAGGGCCTGGAGCCAATCCGCTCATTCACCAAAGGACAAGTAGATATACGTTTGTGGTGGAATTTTCTGTTAGGATTGGTCTTGAGAGGAAGCAGAGAAGAAGGTTGATTTTTACTTCCTGTGGCACAAAATCAATGTGGTTTAGAGAAACCACAGGCAAAAATCATCCCAGAAAAGCTGGCTCAGATTACAAGCATTGTGAGAATTCTTTTATGGAAAAAGAGTGACATTTCAGGTTTATCCTGGTTACAAACTCTAGAAGGATATGATTACTTTTGTTTTTTCCTTGGCTGGGACATTCAAGGGACTCCGAAAAAGAGGACCAGTTGCTGGTCTTGAGAGGCTGGTACAAAAGTACATTCTCAGAAACCAGAATTTTTCTGTAGCCTAGGTCTCCACCTGCGTTTCATAGTTAATGCCATTCCCGCTCCCAAAGACTTGGGAGATTATTACTGACAAAATGTAGCACGGGCCTCGCTTTCCTCATCTGTGCCATGAGGCTGATGCATTTCTTAGAAGCTATCATAAGGATTGAATGGTACTACATAAAATAATTTACTGAACATGTATCTTGGTACCTGGCTGGCACCTGAAATTTATCTCGTACCATCACATCTAGGGACAGGAAAATACTTTTAAGAAATGATACCTTTTGTATCACATTTTCCTTTTGTGAGAGAAACTCGGCAAGGAAGATAGAAGGAAATTGTTAATTATTGACATTTTATCCAGTCAGACTCAAAGTCCTTTAGTTTATTCATACCAGAGTGGGTGCAAGGGAACTCAAGTGAGATAGGTTACAGAAAGCCCTTTGCAAACGACTGTAGACCTGCCACCTGTGGGCACCTTCTGAAGCCTGAGGGAACTACTTCTCTTCAACTGGGAGTGCTGCTGCCCCTAGGCTGGCATCACTACATAGCAGACGCCTCATTATCAGCCCTGTGTGCCCGCTAATGATGTCCATGAGCAGCCCAGAAGCAGCTTTTCATCATTGCGCCTGCCTTCTTCCAAGCCAATTTGTGCAGCCCGAAGCCATTCTGCTTCAGGGAGGTGCCCCAGTGACAGCTAACAGGCAAGGCTGCCAGCGTGAACCTCTGCTCCTTCTGACCAGCAGCCAGCAGGCAGCAGGATTGTGCCTTCCCAAGAGAAGATAAAGAATGAGAAGCCCATGGAGACAGCAGAGGAGAGACACTTTAATTAACAACCCAGGGTAAACGGCAGGGGGCTGCTGAGAAAGTAGGATGCAAGGGGCACTGCTGTCCTTGCAGCCGCCACCACTGTAATTGTTTCTTGCCACTGTCATGGGACAGGTTGGTGACAATCTGTCTTATCAAAGAAATCTCTGAAACAGTTTTTAGAGGTGCTTCTGGGAGGAGCAGAGGCAGAGGCAAATGCAGTCAGAGCTTTCTGATACCTACTGTGTCACAGGGCTGTGGTGTGTGTGTGTGTGTGTGTGTGTGTGTGTGTGTATGTGTGTGTGTGTGTGTGTGCTTTGCTTGGAACCAAATCCTAGGTAAGATACCTACCCCTGAGATATATCCTAGCCCTTATGTATCTTCTTGACTGTGACTGAGGCTGCAGCATGGTCCTCCACCTCCAAATGAACTCGTTTTAGATGTTCTTCCTCACACACAACTTATTTATTTTCCCACGATTGGGGAGGAGGGCCATGAGTGTTTCCTAAGTCTCATTGTGCATCAAAATCACTTCAGAAAACTAAACACATGCCAGACCCTTCCTATATCTTCTGCAGGGACCTGGGAACTTGTGTCCCAAACAGTTTTCAAGGTGATTCTGATGTAAATGTGTGCCTTGAGATGCATTTTCTAGGGTTAAAAATTAAATATACAATGCATTCCCATGAGTGTTAACGCTAAAAAAGAATTCAAGAATAAGCCTTTCATTCTGCAAAGTAGATAAAGTCACAGACTTAGCTAATTTCCTGAATAAAAATGCTGGATCAGTCTCTGACAATCTTACAAGTGTGATTCGGGGTAAATTACCTAGGTTTTCTATGCTTTGATTTCCTCATCTATAAAATAGAGAAAATATAAAATGAGGATGATAACTACCTGCAAGTGTCTTTGTGAGGTTTAAGTGAATTAAAAGGCAAAATGTGGAGAAAATGCCTGGTACATAGTAAGAATTCAACAAATATTATTTGTGTCATTCAGGGTTCAGAGAAATAAGATCATTTTGAGTGATATGGAATAAGAGATATATTTCAAGTATTAGATGATACATAATTGTGAGAAGATGGTTATGTTAGCTATTTAAGTCTGTATTTTATGATTTTAGTATATGGCCCACAAAGCTAGGAATATAAGAGAAAAGACAGACAAGATGTAGCAATATACAGGACAGAAAAGAACCTGATGAGAGTTAGTCTATGCCTCTCTCATCTCCTCAGTCACAGTGATGCAGTTGAGCTACAAGATAAGCTGGCTCCTTGTACAGAGTAGCCCTTGAGCTTTGCCCAATCCTTTAGGAAGTTGCAAGAGAGGATCTGAAAAAACCTCGAGGAACCGTAATCCCAACTCTACCTCAAACCAATAAAAAAGCCAACACCACCATGCATAAGCTTTGCTGCGCTTGTGGTCACTACCACTTAGTAGATAAAGGAAATAGAACCACTCTTTGATATCTCCTTTCCAAACCACATATGACTTCGAACACTAACTGGTGACCAACCTTAGCTCAGAACTAGATAGTGAGGGGAATTTCTATTTCTAACTTAGCTTAGCAGATACAATCTAAAACCACCACATTACTGATTTCTCTTCATAAGCAACAATATACCAAAATGCAGATGGAAGTTCACACAGCAAAATGGCAGCCACGAGATGAGGGCTGGGTTTATGTTTCTCCATTTCTGTCATTCTGGTCTCTTGGTTACAATGAAAACGTTAAGAAAAATTCCTTTGAATGTTTCTTGAACCTACCAGAGAGAAAGGCCAAGGTAGTGATGGGTCGATTTCAATAATACATTTGTTGCTTTCAAATTTCTCACAGAGCAGACAAGTGCATTGAGAATCACAAAAAAAAGGAGATACAGGCTTAAGGAGAAAGAAAATGAACTGGCCATCACAGTATAGGTCTGTAATCCCAGGTCTCTGGGAGGCTGAGGCAGTCTGAGCACAATGTCACAAGCAGAGAGAGAGAGAGTGAGAGAGAGAGAGAGAGAGAGAGAGAGAGAGAGAGTTAATTGTTAATTTTGGGTGGAGTCAGCAAAGATAGTCTATGAGAGTGACATTGAGTATCTTTTCTCTAATATCCAAAAACCACCCATCTACCTCCTTTTTCTCCTTTCTTGAATCCCTTGACCCTGGTGAAGCAGGCATTATGGAATGATTTATTTGCTGCCATGATGGAATGGATCCTTTGTTTTTTCTGCCCACATCAGTCTAAATAAATCAGGCTAACCTTAATTTCCTTGACACAGTGGTCACTTCAAGTTGCTCAGACCAGAGCCAATTGACATATACTATTGCCCTGACCCAGCAGTTAATTAGGTAAAAGTTATGATTTTTATTCAATGGGTAGAAAAGTACATATTGAATTTCACTAGCTTCCAGGAGGAATTACAGCACCAGTTGCTGTGGTCAACACCACACAGACACAAGCTGTTGCAAGATGGCACCAACTTTATGCATGAGCAAGTGGGGAAGAACCGTTGGGTCAATGAATCAACCATCAGCCAGTGCTGAAGCCATTGGTTTGGATTCTTAATTAATCAAATCAGCCAGTGGACTCTCTTTCATTTGAAACAGCTTGAGTTGCATTTTTGCAATATTTATGATTGAAAGCATCCTCATACATATGTGTGCTTTGAAGATGTTGAGATTCTTCCCCTTTCTGTGAAAATAACAGTTTCCTCTATTTTACCTGAAACCTCTTATATATTTTTCAAGAACTGACTCAATGACCTCATTCATCAAGAACACTTTGCCATCTATATTCAGAGCCTATAATAATTCTGCCTAGCTCTGGGTTGCTTGTGCCAATGTATAGACACATATGAATGGTCCAGTATTTGGGACTACACAGATATGGGGGAGGGTGGTCCTTAATACTATCAGGAGTGATGACTTGAGGTCCTTTTGTACTCTGAGAAAATATTTCATTTTCATAATAGTTTTTTGATTATAGATCCCCAGGCTCCCTCATCAGGATCATGCAGTTCCCATAGTGCAGTGACACCAAGTTAGCCTTGGTCTGTCAGTCCCCTGCTTTCATGTGGATAATTCAGACACTGATCAGACAATTACTGGTTATCTATCATGTTACAGCACTGTGCTAGATACCCCTGATACAGTAAAAATTGACTCTGTTTTCAAGGGCTTTGTACTGCCACTTAGCAATTGCTTGGTCTTGGACGAGTCGTTCGAATACTTTATCCTGTTTCTTCACCAATAGGAGTACATGTACATTTGAAGCTGTAAAGTATGAGTTAGAATTTCCTTGAAAGAGAGATAGAAAAAGCAATTTTAGGAAGGAGGAACACAGTGAGAAAAGGCAAACAAACCACAGAACATATCAGGACTGAGATGGTGGGGCACGTTTAGAATATGGTGGAAGAGTAACGAGAGGAGGAGCTCACACTGACTCTGAAAATGTCGTTGTTGGAAGAATCTTTAGAAAAGAGCCAATCTCATTCCTTAGGTGGAAACCATGGGTCCCAGGAGGATGGCTAATGATTTTGCTTTGTCCACAAGTGAGGGCTTTGCCAAGATGCAGGACTGAGAGTACTAACACAGGAAAAGACAAACAAACTCTGACACATTGCTACCCATAAGACTCAACAAGGCAGAGTGACCTATCATACACAAGAAAACAATATGCAAAGCCAGCCTTTACGGTAAAATCAGGTATAATAGTCTCATGCCGTAGCCAGTCTATTATACTGGAATGATATATAATAATCTCTGGGCTACTGTGATGGACTATTTCAAAATGCACTTAGCCATGCTTAGTGTGGTGATGCATACATGTAATCCCAGCACTCTGGAGGCTAAGGCAAGAGGATTGCCATGAGTTTGAGGCCAACCTGGGCTACATAGTCAGTCGAGGCCAACCTGAACTGCACAAAGAGATCTTGTCTGCAAAACAGTACACTTACCCAATGGCACTCAGTTTAACAAGCCCAAATACCACTTACTCTCAAGCAAGCTAACACAAGAACCAGGACATCCTCAACTTCCCCTAACAGTTTCTAAATTTATGCTCCCACTTAGTTTTTAAAATCCTCTTCACACTTTCCTGTTTTCGCTGAAGGTGTCAAAGATAGCTGGACTCTGTATTATGTTGGGTCTCAACAGCTCTTGACTTTGAATATTTCATTGACGTTATCTTCAGTGCTGCTTTTCTGACTTCCCAAGTAAGAAAAGGTCCAACGAAGGCGCCATATACTCAACACACACAGCATTACCAAGACTGAAGAGGGAATTTCAGCAGGAAAGCAGACATAAAATCTGTGTTTGATTGGCAGTGCTGAGATAGCCACTTAAAAAATCATCCAATTCTTTGTGCAGAAAATTTGAAATAGTCGGGGGCTAACTGTCAAGACCTTTAAGCTTCCACCATGCAAATACCATATCGGATGAATCACCTTCCGGATCTACCAACCAGGGCCTTTGTTTGGCTTGCACAACTAAAATTAGAAGCCTATTCACAATCTTTGCGGGCTGGAGAATTATCTCATACTCATGGGACAAAGGCGAGGGAACCGAAGAGGGGCATTTTCCCCCAAGTCTCATCCACAAGATTCTTGTTAAACAGGCACTCGCAAGCATCCAATTTGCCGCAATTATAGCAATCAAAAAAGCATTCAGCCTCCTTCCGCACCTGAAAGCCAGCTCAGGGATTCATTCTCCCCCAGGGGTGGGGTGGATGCTTAACTAATGCAGCTCCCTTCCCCCTTCAAGCTATAGCCATCGACACTACCCCATCTTCACCCATAGAGCTAGAGTTACTAGCTTACAGTGTAAGAAACTCAATCACTGTTGGTGCCACATGGTAGACCTATAGCAGACCAGACCCAGAGGTCCTGTTCTCCAGAACAGACCATTAGCCTTTGGTATTAGTTTACATATCCCTGTCCTCCAAAGGCTGGAAAGGAACTGATGAATGACAACCTCCTCTGCTTTTAAGTTTCAAAGGGCTGATGAAGAAGTTCCTGCATTAACAGGTGCAGGTGTAGCAGCATGGAGAAGCCAGAGGCTGCCTGATTGCTGTATTGTGCCAGCTTTCAAGGCTCCTGAATGAGTGCTTTGTGAACACACAGTCTTTCCAGATTGCAGGAATCCGCTGCTGATGGTGGAGGGTGGGGGATTCGGTTGATTAAAAGCCTATTGACAAAATGCAAATAACCCTCAATTTCCTTTTCTCACCTATTTCTCTCTTTTAATCCAGTGGTTCTCGGGAAAGCTGAAAATGTTATTTAATTATGTCTCACCCTGGCCCTCACTCCTAGAAATTCTTAGAAACTTTTCCCAGCTTGCAGAGAGATGGAAAAGTCCCCAACTACTCCAGACAGGCTGGTGTTCAATCGTCTGCATGGACTTCCACTGTGACCCACCCCCTTGGGCTATTCTGGCTGCCCACAAATAACATATGTCCATCTGCCTTGGAGGCCACTGACCAGCCCTTCCATAATTATTCACTGTATTTCTCCCAGCCCCCTCTGAGGGTCTTTGGAAATCAATATGGAAATGTTGACTGTTGTTAAGGAAACTGAAACTCATGGGAAATTGTCTCCTGTGTTTTCAGTTTCCTCATCTGTAAAATGATGATAATGGATATAATAAGACTTTCTTTATTTGTGAGTCCCAAGTGAAATCATATCTGCAGAACAGCTAATATAAATTCTTAGGATATTTTCACATAACGTTGTTCGGGATGTTTTTCTGTCTTCCAGTGTCATAAACTCCTCTGGAGCGGGGCCTTGCTGGATTTCCACACAATCATCAGACATCTGGGACATAGAGTGAGTACTCGGGTGGAAGATAGAAGGCTAAGGCTGGAGATTTGATACTGTCCGTTTGCCTCACATCCACCCATCTGGTTCACTCTCCCGAGGTACCCTATGCTCCCTGTGTGTCTTTATATTTCCTTTCCTCCTTAAATACCCTCTAACTTTGTCCCACTCATTGCAATGCCACCCTTCCTTCCAGCTTAAACTAAACGCCCTACTTTCAGCTGAATGCCCTACTCCTCTGCTTGTCTGAGCCCACACTAGGGTTACACTTTGGATGTGAAATGTAGCAGAGGCTCTTGTGTAGAAGGCATGGTCTCCAGGGCTGCACTGTTCAGAAGCGGGGTTATTAGGTGACTGAATAATGAGGGCTCTAACTTCGTCAGTAGGTTGATGCATTGATGGGTTCAGAATATGCTGGCATTACTGGAAGAGGTGAGCCAAAATAAACCCTTTTTTCCCTTTTATTTTGATTTTCTCACAGAAAGCTAACACAACTAGTCACTCTTTCCTCAGACTCCTAGAGCTGAATATTAAAGTCTCAATTTTTTACAATTAGTTTCTCTTTAAAAGCCACGTGTCATTATATAAAAATGTTGTCTTTTTAATTTTTTTTAATAAAAGGTCTTTCCCTGCTGTGCTTTCCACATTTGTATAGCACTTAAAAGCAGAGACTTGCCTAGTCGTCCAAGCTGTTCTGCACTCTTTTTTGTGTGACCCAATGCTAAAATTGTTTTCTGTTTTCAAGTGTTTGAAAAACTGATAAAAAAGGAAAATGTTTCATTAAGTGTGAAAATTATATAAAATTTAAACTTCAGTAGCCACAAATAAAGTTTTATTAGCACACAGCTGCACTCATTTATAAAGCAGGTTCACCAGGTACTGGTTTGCAATCTGTCTTGAGTCTGGGGAGACAGAATACATTATATTTAAAAGGCTGCATGCAATGGATTCATTGCTTATAGATAGTCATCAAGGGACAGCAGAGATCTAGGACTCATTACAAGCCAGACCCCAAAGCTCAAGAAAGCTTCCAGAGTAAATGGAGTCTTTTCTGTTCATTTCTGACTTGCCCTGCAGCAAAAAGTACCCTCAAAAGCAGCCTGTATTGGGTTTATGCCTCATGGAACAGGAATCATAAGGCTATCGTGTTAAAAAAAAAATAGCCTGTTAGGATAGGGGGTGGAAAGTATCTCAAGATGTTGCATTTCCAGCATCCACTATCCTCTTCTTTCTTCTGGATCACTATCATCCAGAAAAAGGAGACACAAGTCGAAGGGACAGCTATCTTCCAGCATTTGTCACATATTGTTTAAGGCTGCCTTTGCATCATGACAGCAGAGTGACACAGTTGCAGCAGAGACTGTGTGACCCATTGAACTGCTTTTGACAGTTGCAGTAGATCTAAGGCAACATCTATGGTTTCAGAAGCTCAGAAAAATAAGGGATTTGTCTACACAGCTTAAAAATGTTGGGGCTGGCAGTCCATATCCTACTCTCCCGACATCTAGACCTGCATACTTCTTCCACCCAGCTGATGTTTCATGGAACTCTCGTAATTCATTGCTTTTCATACGCCTCATTCAGCATCCCTAAGGAGCTCTATTAAGAAATTATGGTATCTGGGAGCATGAACATGACTTAGTGATGCCTTGGATGCTCTGAAGTGGTGTGTAATTGTTAGCAAATTAAAGTTCTCCATAGCTACGAAACCACTCTGTTCTTGGGTGATGTTGCGGTGGACGAGGCATGGAAGGCAAGCATACCTCTTTTTAGGCTTTTGGTAAGGTTTAGTTAGGAGGAAGTGACATGCTGCTGGTGACCACTATTTATGAATTAGCACTGCTATTCTCTGGGAGGAGCAGACAAAGGTGCTGACCCCCATCCAAACCATTCTCAGGTAGTTAGTTGCTTGCCTTTCAAATCCCCTCCCCAGTTCCATCTATTATGCCGCAAATGTCAGGATTTCATTATCTTTTTGGATGAATAGCATTCTATTGGGTATATATGTTACATTTCACGACCCAGTCATTCACTGGGAGACTTCTTGATTGATGGCATATCTTCAGCTACAGTGAATAGTGATGCACTCATCTTTCAGCAAGGGAAAGTGAGACCTGAGTTGGAGAGGAGATAGGCTTGCACCCAAAGTTATCCTATAGGACCATTGAATAACTCTCTATCCCCAGGTTTGCCCAACTGCTAGCTAGGGAAGCCAGAATTCAAGCAACTGCATTGAATAGGTCTGGTATTCTTTGAACGAAATATCTGTAAAGGAAATTTGTGAAAGACTGACATTTAGTGGCTCTCTTGACCAGTTCACCCACCTGGATAATCTCTACTTCTTCTGCTGTACTCTTTTACAACTCTTTTACAACTGAGATAGAATTCAGCTATAGAATAGCTTACTAATAATACAAATAATTTTTGTGCATAGAAATGCAAATTGGGGTTTAATGAACTGTAACTGGTTGATGCCCAGCAGATAGTGACCACCTTTACAGCCTCTTGTAAATTAATTTCAGCATTGAACATACTATGGTTGATACATTGTAGCAACTTGAGAAGTTTAGAAGTTTAGTAGAACCAAGAGACTCAGCAGGAAGCCAGGATTCTTACTTTGCAAATATCCTCATCCTGTGCAAGAGGAGGGCACAGAGATATTGTGAATGCTACACTCACCCTAGGGAATGTATGGCCTGTATAAAATATAAAGGAAGAAAAGAGGCTTGCTCTAGCCCTTTTTTTGCTCTGGCTGCTGCCTTGAAGTGCTGCCCCAGTGCCATGCCACCCTGCCTTGGAGCCAGCTGCTTATGGACTGAAACCTCCACAAACAGTGAGCTAAATAAACCTCTCCTTCCTTCCTTTTGGGTGTCAGGTGTTTTGTCCCAGCAAGGAGAGAAAAGTAACCAAGACAGAACATTTGACTAACAATGTATTACTCTTTGAGTTCACTTTTGAATTTATTGTAGAAGTTTACCAGTTTACAGGTTTCCTAACTTATTAATGAGTTCAGTAAAATCTTTTACACCTGTATTAGAGTCATGATTATATTCTCTTTTAAAATATAACTTTTAGTAGATGTTAATGTGAACAGTACACATGCCTTATTTTTGCACCCTGCCTTTTTGTTTCCATATTGGACTCAACAAATATATCTAAAATATATGGGTTTCTGAAAAGTAAAGGGAATAATCTCATTTGAAAAAATCACTTTAGTATTTGCAAGACACCTCTCCTTTCATTACTTCTTTGACACCAACAAACAGCTTGGGAGAGTACACATCGTTCCCATTTCACGGATGAGGAAAAATGAAAGGAAGAGAAGACACGTGCTTTATAAAACCAAGATTTGACAGCTATGTATGCAGCAGAGCCATGACCTCAGCCTAAATATTCTATTCCTAACTCCTATACTCAGTTCATTCATTAAACTATGCTTTCTTTTTTGGCAAAAAATGTTGTAGATCCACTGCAAAGCCCAAAAGTAGAAGAACTGCTATTTCAGAAAGAAAAGACAAGAATTTGGACATAATGGGAATTCTGAGAAATCAGAGTTTTATCACCAAGGATGCAAGTCAGTTCCTGTTTTCATTTTTCCCCTTGAGAACAAAAGCCGGTTTTACATGTTAATGGATTTAATTACTGTGTGGAGGTCTGAACAGATAGAAAAGTCCCAGGCGGTGATGACACAGTGATGGTCTATTGAGCAGCGTTTGAATTAATTTGGAAGCTTCATCCTTCTGATTAGTGTGGTTATTAGTGTTAATACTTGAAGTTCATGTTAACAGGGTGTTACCGTGAATTTGAAGCGTTAAAACAGGCCTGATTTCCTAGTATTTGTTTGCTTATTTATTAATCAGCTCATTCATAATTGCTTTGGTGCTGACACATAAAACACCCCTGCATTCAGCTTCCCAGCTTGACTTCATAAAGGATAATATCAGGTCTCATTTAGCCACCGTCTAGTGCTAATAGGCTGTCCTTATCTATTTTGGTACCTTCCCCACTGTGGACATTCTCTCCTTTGTCCTCACACTACCACTGAGAGGTGGATAGAAACGTGGAGTTTAAAGTAACAGCATGAACTGGAGCTTGGGAATCACAGGGCTTTGTTCACAGCGACTGAAGACAGTGAGTCTGGAAAAGCCATGTCCCTTCAAGGGCTGCAGCTCTTCCTCTTCGAAATAAGAGGTTTAGATGAGATGAACGCTCTCTTTCAAGCTCTGTGGTTCAGCCAGCAAATACAAATTGACAGATGACTAGAGAATCATGACAGGGTACAGCTGTCACTAAGAGATGACTTGCCCTAATGCATTCTCTCCACAATAGAGGCCAATGAGACACACCAAACAGGTTAGGAACAGCTGGGGACACATGGCAGTTTAGGGGCAAAGCCTGAATATCTGATCTATACTTTCCAGTTCTTAGTCTGGTGCTATTTGCTTTTTTTTTTTTTTTTTTTTTTGGTGATAAAATTTTTCAAAAAATTGTTTTTATTGGTACATTGTAGATATTCATGACGACACCATTTATCATAAAGGATCTGTATCTGTACATGATATATTTTAATTCTTTTTTCTTCCATTCCTCTCCCCTCTCTTCAACCCCTCTTCCCCTCCTTATTTAAAAAAGCTTTGTTTTATTTTTTCTTCTATTCTCTTTTAAATTTCTCTTTCCTTCCTTTCTCCCCTCCTCCCTCCCTAGTTCCTCTTCCAATTTGAACATTTTCTTCTTATTTCACAATATCCTTAATTACCTCTGGGTTTCTTATACCAGGGAAACAATGTGATATTTAAACATGTGTGTCTGATATATTTCACCTAACAATATGGTCTCAAGGTTCATCCGTTTACCTAGAAATGTCTCAAGTTTATTCCTATTTATGGTAGTGTAGTACTTCATTGTGTAAAAATACTCACATCTTCTTTATCTATTCGTCACTTGATGGGCATTTGGGCTGTTTCCAAGCTTTTGCTATTACAAACTGTACTACTATAAAAAATAGTGTGCATATATTGCTATGGTATGATGTTATTAAGGCTTAAATTTAGATGTCCTCTCAAGGCCTCCTGTGGCCATAGGTGGGAGTTTTCCAGAGGTGGCTGGATCGCTCAAGTGTGTGACCATAAATTGGCTTCAAGGTGCAATGCAAGGCTCAAGGACATTAGGATTAAGGCTGTAAGTGCTACCTACCCTAAGTAGACTGAAAGAGATAGAAACAATAAAAAGAGTTATGGTCTTACTTGTATACCTTCTACCCACCATGAACTGTTTCTCCTCTGTGATGCCAGTCTACCTTGGAGCCAGGCAATCATGAATTGAAACCGTTATGAACTTTGACTTAACTAAGACCTTCCTTCTTTAACTTTGGGTGTCAAGCATTTGGGCTCAGCAACTAGAAAAGTAACTAAGAATTTAATACCAGAGAAGTGGGGCTATTGCCATGACTGTACCTGACCATGTGGTTTAGGAGCCTTTAGAGCTGGCTTATGGGAAGGGGAAGGGGACGGAACAGCTGAAAGAGTACAGTTGTAGTACCTGAGTCTGTACTTAATGGGAGATTCTGGTCATGGCTCAGAAAAGCCAGAATGATGATAGAAATTCTGCTTGTAAAGACCAGGAGATTTCTGCTGGGAATGACTGCATTGGTTGTTGGACACCAGACGATGTGTGTTATGTCTTCACAGAAAGTTTGTCTGCATTATGCTTGTATCCAGAGACTTTGCCTGAGATTGAGATTAAGGGAAGCACACTAATTAATCTGGCAGCAGAAATTTCAAGAGAGTCTAATGTTGAGTCAGTGGCATGGCTATTGTTGAAGACTTAGCCAGATTTATGTTGAGAATCAAGAGCGAAGAGCCCAGTAGAATGATTTAAAATGTTTTGAGTTTGGCCAGTGAAATAATGGCCTGCAAAGAAAGAATAGAAATTGACCACTGAAAAGACTAGCAAGGAAAGGCCAAGTATTTCAGGAGAAGACAACAGAAAAGATGGCCCAAAGATATCACAAGGACTCCAGGCTCTCCAGCCTCAGATTTGCAAATGTGAAAGACTTTGCTTTTTTTTTTCCCTCTGAGCACTGTGTTAAAGAATTGTGGCAGCCTAAGGAAGCTGTTCCTCAAGATTTGGTTCATAGACACTCGACTCCTACAGCCAATAGAGAAGGAAGCATGGACACTGCATCAGTGTGGAAGACATTGGTATCATCCATGTAGTGCTGGTTTTAGGTTCATGCACAATGCAAGAGTTATGGAGTCAGGAGGGCTTCTATCCAGATTTCAAAAGAATCATGGGAGGCCAGAAAGCTTGTTCCTGAGTGTGAAGCTGAGTGTAAAGCTGAAGATGCAGTGGAGACCCCAGAAGTTTGGAGAAGTCAGGCATGTGGATCATATGAAGAAAACTTCAAGGAGAGAGCAGTCAACTTCAAAAAGAAGCCATGGGAGCTACAACCACCAGCAGTGCCATAGGGGCATAGACTCCTCAGCATTTTGGAGTTCGCAGTTTGCCACAGATTGCTGGAGATGCTGGAAGTACAACTGTAGAAATTAATGCTTGCTCTGTTGGATATTGGACTTACACTGTTCCCATTCTGTGGTATCCCCATTTGTGACTTTTGGGATGGAAATAGCTACTTTGTGCCATTGAATATTGGAAGTGTTTAACTTTTTTTTCATTTGTGGGGCTTGAAGCTATGAGTTTGTCTTCAATCTCAGAGGAGATTTTGGACTTGAATTTTTCTGCAATGTTAGGACTTTGGCAACTCTTGGAGATGGACAAAATATCTTTTGCATAAGGGGATGTGGATGAGACTTGGGGGGACCAGGGGTAGAATGTTTTGGTTTGTGTTCAGACCTCCCCTCAAAGCCTCCTGTGGTCATGGGCATGAGTTTTTCAGAAGTGGATGTATCTAGACTGTGTGACATTGAATTGTTCATAGTGCAGTGTTAGAACTAAAGGCACTAGGATTAAGGGTGCAGGTGCTACCTGTCCTAAGTAACCTGCATATGATAGAAGGGGTAGAAGGAGATGTGGGCATCCCTTATTGCTTTGTTATACTTTGCCTGTTGTGAATTGTTTTTCCTCTGTGAAGCCATCCCAGTCTTGGATCCAGGCAATTATAGACTGAAATCTCTACAAATCTATGATTTAATTAAACCTTCCCTTTTTTAACATCGGGTATCAAGAATTTGGTCTCAGCAATAAAAAAAAAAAAACTAATACAGATTCTTTTAATTCTTTCAGGAAGATACCCAGAAGAGGAATAGTTAGGTCAAACAGAACTTCTAGTTTTAATTTTTGGAGAAAGTTTTACACTAATTTCCATGCTGGTTGCACCAGTCTAGACTAACACCAACAGTACAGATGGGTTCCGTTTTCACCACAGCCCCACCAGCATTTGTTATTGGTTATTTCTTGATAATAACCATTCTTTCTGAAGTTTTAATTTGCACTTTCAAATGACTGGTGATGTTGAACACTTTTTTCATACATTTATTTGTACTTCTACTTCATCTAAAGAGTGTTTATTCATTTTAAATGCCCATTTTTGGATTGAGTCTTTAAATTTGGAGAATCTGATTGTTTTAGTGCTTTATATATTTTAGATATTAATTCTTTGTATAAATAACAGCTGGAATAATTTTTTCTTGACTCTGTGGGTTGTCTCTTCAGGCTGTTGGTGGTTTCTTTTGCTGTGCAAAAACTTTTTAATAAGATGAAATTCCAGTTACTGATTCTTTGTGATATTTACCATGCCATCAGGGTTTTGTTCATAACATTTGCCTGCACCTATGACTTCAAGAGTTCTATTTATTTTCTCTTTCAGAAGATTTAGTGTTTCTGTTTTAATAGTTAGATTTTGATCCATTTTGATTTTAGTTTAGTGGATCGTGAGAGATATGCATCTAGTTTTGACCTTGGATATGTGGAAAGGCAGTTTATCCATCACTGTTGATTAAAGAGGATATCTTTCTTTCAGTGAAGGAGTTTGGTTCCTTGGTCAAAGATAAGGTGTATGTGTTTGGAGTTGTTTTTCCATTGATCCTTTGGTCTCTTTTTTTGCCAGTACCATGCTGTTGTTTGTTTGTCTATTTGTTTGCTTTAATCATAGTAGCTCTGTAGTATAATTTCAAGTCAAAGATTGTGATGCCTCAGGCCCTTCCTGTGTTGCCCAGAATTGCTTTTGCTATTCTATGTCTCTTCTGGTTCCAAATGTATTTTAGGATTGTTTTCTCTATGGCTTTTATTTTGTTTGGGATATGGGGGACAAGGACAGGATCCCAGTAGGCAAATCTAATCTACTCAGTGCAAAAAATAATTTTAAAATAGTATATATAATATATTAATCTATTATGTACCCATAAAATTCCAACTAATTAGCATAAATATTAGCCTTTGATCACACTCATTTTTCCCTCTGTCTCTCTGTCTCATTCTCTTTCTCTTTTGTTCCCCCTCTTTCTCCCTCCCCAATATCTAGTTAAATCCCTAAGCAGCTACTCTAAAAATTAAGCACCATAATAAATAATCACCATCCTGATGTTTTTTGTATCTATTATCACTATATTGTTATTTTTATTCTATACAAAGTATTCATTTTCCATTTGACTCATAGCACTTTACTTTTCTTTTCTGTACTAGTTCTACTTCTTTTTCTTTTAGATATTATACTTCTATTTTAATATCCCTACTTGACATTACGAAGAGTCCCCACTTAATCAGAATTTTTTATCCTTTCTGTAAGCAAAACCACCAATAATACCATAATCTTCTATCTAAATCTCATTTAACTGGGACTGTAAACAAGTTACTTCTACCTGTTTTAAACATCCCAATAATAATTATTAGATATAATAAATAATTTTAATTATAACAATACAATAATTTTAATAATAATTGATAATAATCATCATTTAATAATAATTTTAAAAAATCTTTGTACTTAGACTTGTATCATCTTTTCTTATCTCTAACACATTCTAAATAATGTTTATTGTCTTCAGATATCCAGGTTTGCTGCTAAGAAGTCTGTTGCTAGTGTAATTTATATTTCCTCATAAGTAATTTCTCCTTTTTCTATGCTAAGCTTTAAGGGCTTTTGTCTTGGTGCTCTGAACTTTCCTGCTAAAGTATCTAGATATGAATTCATTTTTCATTTTGTTTCTCTGGATTATAAATCCATAATCTGAGGGTTTATGTCTTTCTTCACCATGGAAAATTCTCAACTATTATCTCATTGAATGTTGGTTCTCATTTTCTACTGTTTGAATTTCTATTAAAAGAATGCTGGTTGAATTCTTAAGTTCAAGTGTCTGTCTCCCAGATACTAATTCTATCTTTAGTAGTGTCTGATTTGTCCTCTAAACTCTCTAGCAAATTTCAGTTTCAATGATTTTGTTTATTCATTTGTGGGAGTACTATTTGGTTCTTTCTCAGATTCTCATGTTCCTTCATTGACTGTTATTTGTTGTAATTTCTTAATTTTTAATTTTTTGAAACATTTATGTTATAGTCTCCCTTAGCTATCTCTATCCTTGATTCTTGACATACAAATCCATCTATTTATTGCATGTCTAGTCTTATTTTGTGGGTATCTATCCTGTAATTGTGAGTGTCAGCACATTTTCAGTGACAATTTGTGGAGGGAAATGAATTATATATGATGTGAGTTGTAGAAGTATCTTTCACAAAGCCTTTGCTGTTGCTTTCATAATGTGCCCCAGAAATCACACACCTGCAGAAATACTTTAGTTCAAAAGTTTAAATGTGGACATTTTCATAATGTATATATTTTATTTTATTATAAGTTCCTGCATTGTATAGATACATAGAAAGCTTTCTTGTTGAGCACAGACTCCCAGCATCGACAAATCTCTTTACAGTCTTCCTGGGCTAGTGTGGTAGGTAAAATGACTGATTTCCAAGGACTTCCAAGGACTTCCAAGGGTGGGCAATAAGACACAATAAGCAAACAAATGAACAAAGATGAGGGAGTCCATAAAGTAAGAAGTGGTCACCACAAACACAAAAAGAGAAATAAATAAGGGATTTTGGAAGATTAGGAAGGCTGTGATATGGTAGTGGTTGTGGTGCATGCTAGGGCTCTATGGAAAGGCATATATATATATATATATATATATATATATATATATATTTAAAAACTCTTCTGTCTGAAAAATGAAATGCATAGGTCAGCAACACAAACAACACTCCTTGTGCAAGCCATTATTGTGTGTTCAGTGTGTGCGAGGAGTTGATCATTGAGAAAAAGTTGTGATGTGTCATGGAACTAGTCTGATTTAGGAAATTACACTGTGTAACCAGGAGCCCTGCAGTACATCTTGTTCTGTGAGTGGTTTTGGACAGCATGTTTTCTCTTAAGCCCTGGTTTCTTCTTCTACACATTGAAAATCTAAAATTCCTTGGCTGTCCTATTATTGTAGATTTGAATGAGGCAGGGAATTTTAACTACTTTGTTGTCCTTTATTTCATTATTCTTTCTATCTTTCAGTGTCTCAATTTCCTTCTCCCCTTTCCTCTTCGTCTTCCTTTTTTTGAATGTCCCCTCCTCTTCCTCTCTCGTGGTTATGCTCCTTCTCACGTTCAGTGTCTGCATCTTTTCTTTCTCATTAGCTAAGTACATGTAAATTGGCCATGTTGCTGATGCAGAAGCAATTTTTTAAATTGGTCAAAATGTACCAACGTCAAACATGACGAATTCTTCCACTTTTGGACTCCTCGTGATTTTAATCAGCCAAAATCAGCGACTTAAGAAATGACAGCATTAAGATCAAATTTTCTTAGCATCAATATTTTTTATTTTGTCCTTTAACAGTGTGTGTGTGCGTGCATGTGTGTGTGTGTAGCACGCTGTGTGCACCAGAGTTGCTAATGGATTCAGGCATTATTTAACTCATCAAGCACAATTGAATCCTTGCTACATAACAGGTACCCTATGAGCAGTTGGAGATAAGGAGGGTTGAAAAAGAGATAGGATCTAGTCTGTAGCCCAGATGAGACTTAGGTGTTTGGTAGGTGAAAAATACGGGCATGGTTAGATGAAATCCTTTGCTGCAAAATGGTGACATGCTCAGTTCATGTCCCGGAAATGCCTGACTCTCACATCCAACACAGGATTCTTCACAGTTGTTAAATACGTAGTAAACTGTGGCAGCTTAAAAATAAAACTGCAACTTTGTCACTGAAATGAAGGTCTGATAACCTGGTAAGAGTTGTCTAGTAAAAACTGACTCCAAGAACAAGACTTAGGCCTTCCTAAGTGCCATTTCTCTGTCATACAACTCATAGATTCAGAAATACCCACGAAGGGAGAAAGAAAGACAATTGAGCCCCCAGAGGAACTTGAACCTGTTTATGCAATCAGTCATGAGTAGAAGCTGAAGATCTATAAAACACACTAATCTGACCTGAGATTTGGGGCAAATAAGGAAAAAAAGAATACAGCATACTTTCTGGCTCAAACAAAATACAGTAATAAATGCCAGAGGTAAACTGGGTTCAGTGAATGTCCTGCCTCTGGTCAATTAGTAAATTCTCCTGTTAGGGAGGTAAGAATACCTGGAGAGGGTGTGCTCCTCCATTATCCTCCAACCCCATTAAGGCAGGAAAATTTACTGATCTGATAAAGCTTGAATGAACTTATGGGACTAGCAAGACCATTCTGTGTTTATGGTTTAGATAAAAAATGTTTCCCAAGGTCCTCAAATGTTCATATGTGTGGCTTTCAGAAGGTGATTGATCATGGGAGCAATATAACCAACATGCTGTTAGGAGGTTGGATTTGACTGGAAGAGGAGGGTCATTGGGGGTGTGGTGAAGAAGGGTCTATCTCCTTCTCCAACTCCTCCCCCTCTCTCTGCTTCCTAGGTGCCATGACATGAACAGATTTCCTTTCCCCAGGTCCTCTACCATGCTGTTCCTGTGTTTAAGCCTGCCAAACATGGATTAACACTTCTGAAATTTCTGTGAACCCAAATAAACACTTTTGTGAACCCAAATAAAACTCTCTTTAAATTGTGTCAGATATTATGTCTCAGCAAAGATGAGTAAACAAATCCCTCCTCCAGCAGGAGCCTGGATACACTATATTGCTAATGAGATGGACAGATTCAGCATTAGGAGTAGGGTCCATGCCATTTCAACTTATATAAAAAGCTCAGTCAAATGGGGAAAGAATTGTATTTGGAAAATATAGTTAATATTCTGATTTCTAAGTAAATGCTTTAGTGAGGTGAGTAAAATCTTTCATGCAGGACAAAGTCGCAAGTGTTTCTTCTGACACCGAGTTGTTTCCATTGCACTAGAGGTGAGGGTAAAAGGTAGCATCTAGATACTGGTAGTAGCAGGGTCATAGTAGGTGGGCACAGCATCTGGGTAAAAGTTCAACATAAAAGACAAGATCTGTGTCCTTGGAGAGATGGTAGAAGAGAGGAAATTTAAAAAATAACAATGGCTTGAACAGAAGGATGCAAAGCAGGATTTGGCCTTCCTTAAAGACACCGAGATCACAAAGAAAGGGCTGCATATCAAAACAGGACAGCCACTGCTACCATGTCACAGGTCAGCGTCTCCTGCAACCATTGTGCCTGGAGCTGGGTTCTCAAGCAAATAAGCCAGGGCTCTGGGAGCATCTGCTGGCGTGGCCTGGGGTGCTGTGTGCACTTATGAAAAATTTATTACCTTGAAATAAAAGCAGATCTCTGGCTTTCCCTAGCTAGGGAGAGAGATGGGTTCTTTCAGAAAAATTCAAATGACTTGGAAGCATCTGTCTGTCTACATCTTCAGCAGACACTCAGTAAGCATTTATCTTGCCCAGAACACACCAGAGAGTAGATATACACAGGTCTTTTTTTAAAAAATTTTTTTAGATTTTATTTAAAGAGAAAAAACAAAACAAAACAAAGGGTAGCAACAATATAGAATTCCAAGAAAAAAAGGAAAAGAACAACAAAAAAAACCTAAGAAATTATTACTTGACAAATTACATACTGACTTCTTTGAAATAGTTGTTCAAATTACAAAGTTAAAACACGTGAAGTAGACATTGAAACAGTGAGAATGTTAACAGTTCTGCTCCACGATCTGACAAAAACAGCAATATGGTCATCCGTCTTACCCACTCAAATATACATGCAATTATATCAAAAGGGTAAAATTAAATAGAACAAAACAGAGCAAAGAGGATCACAAGAAAGCAGTGTAAGAGACAAAAATTTCAAAACTAGACAATTGGAGATATTCACTCTCTATTATATTGACTCTTTTTTTCTTCCAAATAGTTGTCCATATTGTCACATACAGGAAATTCACATGAAACAACATAGTATGGAATTGATCTGAGCAGGACAAGGAGGGCATTTCAGGTCTTCAAGACCAGACATTAGGGAAGCCAAGAATGGCTGTCATAGTGTCTCTCATTCTCCTCAAAACAGCTGTCCATACCTTCACGTGTGTTGAACTTAAACAAGGCAAAGCAAGCCAAAATCACTTTGAACAAAAAGTGATAGTTTTGCTAGATTTCACATCATGACATTATGGAATCAGCACTGGGTATTGTAGTGTCTCTTTTTCTTCAAAGTACTTGTTCATTTCAACATGTGTTATATAGTTGGTTCTCGTAAACTGTTTTTAAGCTCTACACATGTGTGAGTCTCTACAT